>REGM01000005.1:1342116-1375682 GCA_004194415.1 Aurelia aurita
TATATATATATATATATATATATATATATATATATATATGTTAAAACTGATCAGAAGGCTTAAACAAAGACAACTCGTTTCAATTGCGACTAGTTTCGTCTTATCAGTGAAGACTCTTCAGGCATTATATTTACAATTTAGGGCGGCATTTTATCAAGTAACTGAAAATAACACTGCTGCTAACAATACGCCAGTAATAAAACAAAAACTTAAGTCCAATATTCCAATCCCGATACATAAAATCAACTCAAACCGTGCACGCTGTAAGCTTAACTTCGGCTTCGGCGTTACATAGATCTAACGTCATAACAATAGATTGATTCTTACGTTGTATTAGAAGAATTGTTTCTATAAATAAAATGCCACGCTAAATTGTAAATATAATGCCTGAAGAGTCTTCACTGATAAGACGAAACTAGTCGCAATTGAAACGAGTTGTCTTTGTTTAAGCCTTCTGATCTTTTTTAACATATATCTTTCCTTGCACACTGTATCTTCTTACGGTTTAACATATATATATATATATATATATATATATATATATATATATATATATATATATATATATATATATATATATATATATATAAGAACCTTCATTTATTAAGAACCTGCAGCCTGAAATTTAAGATTTCTAACCCTATATACAGTAAGAACCTTTCCACCCTGATTTTCTGTTTAGGTTCTTATTAAAAGATTTTGGTTTACATAAAAAATAAAGAAAAAACAAAATCGGTCATGAACCTATACCCTGTGTTAAGAACCTACACCCTTATTTCGCAATACCCCCACATAAATAAGAACCCAAACAGGCTGCTTTTAAAAAGATAGGCTCTTATGTGTGGGTTTTTACTGTACTGTATATGGTAGCTAGTGGATGAGCAACTACAATCTTTATAGTCTCTGTTTGAAGAGATTTGCTGCTTGCACCAACTGGAAATATTTTTTCAAAATCACCATCCTTGACATTTGATCATTCTATCATTCAGTTTCTCTCATCTTTTCTTTACTTCTGCCTTATTTATGTCTTATCTTAGTGTAAGTTAAAACATATAACAAATATTTGCATCAATAGCAATTACCAAAGATTTTCCACAAACAAAATAAATTTCGCTTGTGTAGTTCTTTGTCTTATCAGTACCACACTTCTCTCCTTGTTGATAAATAGCAGAAAATCCCGAGCCATCCTTTGCAAGAGCAACCAAAGGGGGTCGTTTGCCAATATTTGTTATTTTTGGTGTTGTTGGTGTGGAATCTATTTTGCATACTGATGCACCACTGCATTTTGATAATGGGTTACATAGTGATATATTGTATAAGGTGTTGCCATCAGGAACTGACCAAACCCTGAAAAAACAAATACATGTTTTTTTATAAGAAACTTGGATCAGGCCATTGTACTAAAAGTTTCTTAATCTGGCATCAAAATTTTGGCGATTTAGTACTAAAAGTTTCTTAATTCAACATGAAAATTTTGGGTAAAAAGTTTCCTAATTTGTTTCTTATTTTCTAAATGCCTGAATTATTATGTAGTTTCCAACACTGCTGCAGATATGTTTCTTGACATATAAAACTTCAGGTGGGAAGAAAAAGTGTTCTATTACGTCCAAAACATAAAACTGTTAGTTAATATTACTCATGAATAAAGGTTCAACAACCTATTTATCATAATATCTTTAAATTTTGCTTTTGAAAGTTTCTTAGCTCTTTCCGAACTTAGTACTAGAGTTTCTTAAATTTTCAGCCATCCTAGTACCATTTACTGTAGATAAAAAAATGTGTACTGTAGATCAAAATAAGAAAAGGAATTGTTGCTGCGAAGCAGCATAGTATTCTTGGTCAATGACTTTTCACAATCGATCCTGTTTGTTTGTATGTTTTCAACAATTTTTTCCAGGCCTAATTGTGGCTGTCAAATGACATCACTGCGGGTCAACACATAAATTAGCGCATGCGCAGTATTGAAAGTATGATATTAACATCTTATTGTTGCATAGCAATTACAGCATTATATGCATGGTAAATCGACTCAATCAAAGGGCAATATACCAACTAATTTGTCATGCAACTATATCTATTTTTGGAGTCTCATGATTTCAGGACTTTAGAGGATTCTTACATGACGACATTGCCTGCACAAGACCACAATCTTAAACATTTTTGTGAGTAAACTCAGTACTCTCTGGCTATTGTTATTGCTGGATAAAGATTCTTATTTGTAATGCAATGCATCTTGGTAAAAGTTCCTTGTCACCATCTTTAGCCTAATCATCTATTACTGCATAATGTTCAAAATTGGTCTTGCATTTTTGGGTGATGGCTATATTTACAATCTCGTAAATGAGACAGAAAGAGCTATTTTTATAAATCAGTTGTTCTGAAGTTGATTTTTAGAATGGAACAATATAGACAAAAGATTTCATTCATATCCATGAAGTTTATACATCAGAGAGCTGTAGGATACAAAAGAAGTACTAACACGTTATCTAAGGTAAAGGCCTTTGGCTTTGCCTCTATATGGTTTTGTTTTTAAAATGACTTCCAAAGCAATGCAATAATAGGTTCCCTAAACCACTTCTTGAACCGTATACAGGCTGGTAAATATAAGCCCAGCCTCATTCTTAAAGTCAATATTTTAAAGGTAATGAACTCTTATATAGAACAAGTTTCTTTGATTGAGAATTTACCTTTCTTCTGAGAATGTTCTTCTGCAAATTATAATAAAGACAAAAACCAACACGTGAATGAGTCTTTGCGTAGCAAATCATGATCTTTAAATCTAAAAATAGTAGGTGATGGCAAGAGACATAATTTAAAAAATAAAAGCTCGCCAGTATAGTAGCAGCTGCCATTTATGGCTCCATTAACTCAATTGAAGGATCTATTTAGGCCCTAATTTTCTTTCTCTTTCGTTTGCATTTAAACCAGAGAATCAACCTTCTAACTAAATACTTACCAGTCACTTATCTCAAATTTATTACTGCCAGCATTATAAGTGCATTTGCCAGCAAAGCACTGCGTATTCAGGAACGTCAACGTGAAAAACAAAGCGAGAAAAATAGTTGATGTTTCTTTCATGATGGCAGCCATTTTACAAACTAAAACACAGGGCTACAAGGCATTTGACTCATGTGATCTTTCGCTTTTCCAATTCGTAAAGATTGCGTCATTGTTTTTTCATGGAAGTAGGAAGTATTCCGCAAAAAATATGTCCGCAGACCTATTCTTCGCCTATCCTATTCTGCGACATGAAGTTTTGGACAAACAGCAACTGCCCGCATCTATAATGAAAGACCACGACTTTTTCGAAGTCCAGTGTTCCTACGATTGTAAAGACCACAGTATGATTACTACAGAGATCTTCAAGGCACCATCAGTGGCGTGGCCACGGATGGGCCACTTCTGGCCAGGTCGAAAACACGGAACTCTCGGAACTCGGAAGTTCCGCGTTTTCGAGTATAGCCTGGCCCCCACTTGTGTCAAAAGATTGTTCTAGAGATGGGAGCTCGGTATAGGTAGGATTTGTAAGAATTTTTCTAAGAAATGCTGGAACTCTGCTGGAAGGTAACCGGGAGAGTCATTCTAAGCTGTAGTAAAGCATTTTTTAACATTTTCCCAGACGTACTACCACAGAATTTTCAAGGCTTCCATTTCGGGGTTAAGCAAACATTGGATTGTGAGAAGCGTTCTAAAGCATAAGGTCTTTGCGCAAAATTTTCCCCAAAGATGATGATTCATAGAAAACTGTTACAAAATTGTCAACGTTTCCAATTTGGCAGTAGTAAAGACGGAACGAAGAAAGGGATTCTAAGCCAAAGAAAAATGTTTTTTACTCACAAATTTTCCTTGGGATGCAAACTTTTAAAACAAATTTCATAAAACGGTCAAAAATTCTATGTTAATACTGGCAAACATGGGATCGAGAGAACTAATCTAAGCCAAAGTAGAGGGCGTGTCCTCAAAAATTATCCTGGGGCTTCACCTCCGGAGCCCCTCATTTGAATACCCCCAGTTAATTTGCCCTAGCCACGCCTTTGGGTACCATAAACCAATAGATGTTGTTCTTAAAATTTGAGATGTGGAGTGGTGGTAGCAGAATCTGATCTGCTCGTAAGTCAAAACGTGGGGATCACATGCTTATCTTGAGCATGAATGGCATACGGTAGGTCATGTGGTTCTAATTTTACCCCGTTCTGCTACTGGTGAGATTCCCGTACAAGGACAGACACAAAAATAAAAAACCGAGTTCTTGTTACTGTAATTCACAAAAAAGTTGTACTAGACTACTCAAAGACAAGTAAGAAACATAAATTTACAAAGAAAACAGACACGGTACTGTCGAAGTTGTAGGGCAAGCAGTATACATTTCTACCCCTGAGAAAACAACTTTAATCAAATTTTTTGCTACTTCTTAAGCTTGGTTCACACTGGCGTAAAAACGCGTTAGAATGGAATTAGAAATGCGACGGAAAAAAGCGTCGCAATTATTTTTCCTGAAGTTGAGATTTTTGCTGCGCCTAAGATGTCCTGAAACATTTGGGTGGAAACAAACAGTTTTGATTCCATTTGAAAGTGCGTTTGAATGAGTTTAGAAATGCGTGATCCCATTCCACCGTATTTGTACTTTAGTAGTGTGAACCTGGCTTTAGATATCATAGAATTAAACTTTAAGGATCGTGAAGAATGAAACCAAAATCAATCTGAACATCTTGCCAATAGATGACCATTTTGACATTTAGAAAAGGGTCTGGGGAGAGCAATATTTTTCTGGTAAATGGCTGCCACGGAGCTGTTTCTATTTCTTTGTGTCTGCCATTTACCAGAAAAATATTGCTCTCCCCAGACCCTTTTCTAAATGTCAAAATGGTCTATTACTACAACCAAAAATGTCCAACTACAAGTCCTTTTCAAAACAACAATGTACTATTGCGATTATCTTCAGCATAGCAAGACCCCATCAGAGGCGGAAATTATGGGGGTTTGGGGGGAAGGCAACTGTCCCCTAGTTCTCGCGAAAAAGTCGGTAGAATCAGCAAAAACAATGGATTTGTCAGAAATTTTAGGCTCGAGTAGGAAAATGTGATCATTTTCTCAACGTTCCCCCCCCCCCCCACTGAACCCCATAAATTAATACGTCAATAGATTCTTTGAAAAACAAACAAGAAATTTTGGCGACAAACATGGACTAACTTCAAGCCAATGCTTGCAAAGAAGTTCTAAGTGGCTGTTCTTTATCGGCCTTTATGCAGACTGCCTCGCATTTCCCTATAAAAATCAATTTGGCAACACCTTTAAAATTTTTTCTAATGCACTGACAAGAAACTTTGCCTCGTCAGTTGTGATTAGCTTTGATTGATAAGGTCATCTGACACAGGAAAACGTAAAGATCTTTACGAAACACTAGCTACATTCTAAAGGCCTTCAATTGTTAGGCAAGTAAACTTTTTGCTCTTCCTTCAAAGTTATTTCATATCATGGTGTCTTCGCTTTCCGCCATTTCGTCTTGTATCGTCGTTATGTCCTAAACAGCGACACAGTTTACTCCATCTAATCGGAAGATGACATAGAAGATCGTTTTTGATGTCGCTGCATCGACTGCAATGCTTTTTCGCGTAGTTTTCTCTCCAGTTCAGCACTTTCTTCTTCGCTTCCACTTGCATCAGAGTCATCTTCGTCCTAATGGAAGAATTAAAACAAATGTAACATAACATTATTCATCAGGGATACAAAACACAAATTCAACTATCTGTGGTAAATATGGGAAGCAAAACAGGACGAAATTTTGAAAAATCACACAGAATTTGATTGTGTGTTATCTTGAAATTTTCATTTTGTGTATTTATGTCAAGGCCCAAATTAAGTCGAAAGGAAAATTACGAAGTTAAGAATTGGCTCATAATTTGTGGGAATTTGACAGCTTTACCTTGCTATCTAAGTTTTTAAGCATGTTCCAACATCAAAAGAGAGGGATGATAATCAGATCAAATCATACTCTAGCAATACGCTTTAACTTGGCTGTTTATGTTGTTGATAAAGCTCTGTTGTCGTTTAGGACTCGAATTTCTAAATGACATCACAAGACGCAAGTTTTAGGCTAAAAAACGATGTTGGGACTATTCCCAATTCCCATCAGCANGAAGCAAAACAGGACGAAACTTTGAAAAATCACACAGAATTTGATTGTGTGTTATCTTGAAATTTTCATTTTGTGTATTTATGTCAAGGCCCAAATTAAGTCGAAAGGAAAATTACGAAGTTAAGAATTGGCTCATAATTTGTGGGAATTTGACAGCTTTACCTTGCTATCTAAGTTTTTAAGCATGTTCCAACATCAAAAGAGAGGGATGATAATCAGATCAAATCATACTCTAGCAATACGCTTTAACTTGGCTGTTTATGTTGTTGATAAAGCTCTGTTGTCGTTTAGGACTCGAATTTCTAAATGACATCACAAGACGCAAGTTTTAGGCTAAAAAACGATGTTGGGACTATTCCCAATTCCCATCAGCATGTATTTCCATTTAGTACTCGATCGCAACTCCACCCAGCCTACTTGCGGAGGAGGGACCTAGGAAAGTTCGAAATGTTCTATGATATGGCTTAGCCACTCGAATAATGTGGTTCTATAATTTACCAAAAATGTCTTTGAATATGATAAAGGACTTATAAAGTCAAAACCACCTGATGTTTTTATCGTCGTCCTTGCTCTGAGATTTCTTATCAAGCTGCGGTTTCCGACTGATGTTCCAATTAAAAAAAACGAATGTTTTGTGAAATATTAAAACAAAAAATAAAACATCTTTTTAAAGTATGATTTCACCGTCTGTCTCTTGTAGACATAAAATAACAATTATAACAAATTGACATAATTGGTTCTTGAAATATTCGCATATGCTGTATACAAACATCAAGAGAAGGTGTTTCAACCAGAAAGGCCCAATAAGCAATAATGTTTTGCTCATTAGGTGAGTAAAGGCTGATCTTACTCTAGCGAATCCTCCAAGCAAAATGAGCAGTGAATAAGTTCATTCTGACCGACAGGTTTCGCATAAGAAGTCGAGATAAATATGGTACAGTATTTCATGCAACGAATACACACTTTCCTGCAATCATTAACCTTAAACACGTACGAAGGTTGAAAGGATACAGCAGACGGACTAGGTCGAGTTTGTTTACATTGCGCTTTAAATCATGGATGTTGGTAGGAGTGACGAAAAAGGAGAGTAGGCTGCTTCACAGCTTAGGAGTACGAGGAATTACTCTGCTACAGTTTTCTAAATCTTTGACAGTACAGATTTCTGGCGATCAAGGTTCGTCTCCCGTTACTTTGTCTTTCATTGGACATAAGATTACGTTGTATGAACACAAGAAAACGAAGCATTTTTCGATGCTTTTGAAAAGAGATTGATTCTTTAGTCACAGCCGAATCCCTTTGTCATCGAATTCCACCCGCTTTGCTGTAAATATTGCAAAGAGACTGGTACCGTTAAATTCTCTGCCGTTTTCTCATTTCAGAATAAGTTACTGTAAGGGTTGTTGAAATTACTTATTATAAGAGTGCTTAAACGTAGACAAACCTCTGAATCTTTTTTCTTATGTTTCTTATGTTTTCGATTCTTATGTTTTGCTGACGATGATGTATGGCTATGTGCTTTCTTGTGTTTTCGGTGCTTCTTTTTCTTCTTGCCTCCTGTATCTCCATCACTTTCCTGTATGATAAAAATTATAATTCAATCAAATTACATCTACGTTTTTGAAAAAAATTCAGGGGACCTTTCCAGAAAATCCCTCAAAATTTCAAAACAGAATGGCCGATTTAAGTCAGGTAAATTTTAAAATCTAACTGAACATTTCCTCTATCAAACAACCCATTTGCCAATATTATTGCTTTAAAATCCAGGCAGCAGTGGCCTTTCAAAAGGGGATTGTTTTATTTTTACTCACCCGGTAGGAACAATTAAGCCCGAGGATTTATTACGCCCGAGGAGGACCTTTTCAAAATATGTTGACAACATTTTATTCAACTTTAAGAGCCAACTTTCCGAATATTTGCAGTTTATCTTGAAGCATAAAACCTAAAAGCATTACAAGCGTCTGCTCTTATGTTGCATAGAACTCCGAAATCTTGTGGTTTACTTTTAAATAGCACCGTAACACCTTCTGGGAATAAGAATGACAATAATGATTATTGCCTTACCATTATTAAAAACAAGGAAAATTCAGTGTCTTTTTTCAGAAAACTAAAGCCCCAATGATCGGTTTTTTGCCGTTATCTGATGTTTTAAGAAGATAATAAATAACTATACACACGTAAAATAAACAAACCCGAGAAGTGTCCCAGGTATCGCAATGTAAAAGTAGTTCTTAGAATATTGTTTCTTGTGTGTTTTGGGATACATAACACATTTTAGTAGTCAAATATGCAAACAAATGCGAGATTTGTTTTTGAGTTAATAGTAAATATAAATTGTCTCAACCAGAAAGGCCCAACAAGCAATAATGTTTTGCTCATTTGGTGAGTAAAGGCTGACTTTATTATAGCGAATCCTCCAAGCAAAATGAACATTTGATGAGTTCACCCTGACCGACAGGCTTCGCAATACATTTATTAAAACAATACCAGGCATTACCATGTAAAAATTCGTTCCTTTACAGTGCTGGTACTATTTAGTGAACTTTATACCAATGTTCTACCGGGTGAGCAAAACATAAACAATCTCCGTTCGAAAGACCATTGCTCCCTGGATATCAAGACGATAATATTGGAAAACATATTATTTAACGGTGGACATGTTCAAATCGATTTTACAATTTACCTGACTGAAAATGGCAATTCCGTTCTGAAAATACGAGGGATTTTCTCAAAAAGGCACTTTAAGAAACCTTCAAAATAGGCCTAAAATCACGACCATATTTTCCTAATATTTCTGCCTTATAGCAATGACTTCAACACGTTATAGCAAGTGTTATTCTCATCGGAGGATGAAATCATCCGCAATAATGCTGCTATGCTCCCAGGATGACACTTTCATCCTCCCAAAGGAATAACACGCAATAAAGCATGTAAAAGGCATTGCTGTAAGGCAGAAATATGAGGGAAATTTAGTCGTGATTTTAGGTCTGCTTTGAAGGTTTCTTGGAGCGGCTTTCTTGAGAAAATCCTTCATAATTTCAGAACAGACTGCCCGATTTCTGTCAGGTAAAATTTAAAATTTATTTGTGCATGTCCACTATTAAACAATATATTTACCAATATTATTGCCTAGATATCCAGGGAGACATGGCCTTTCAAACGGGGATTGTTTTTTCTGACTCACCCGGTATTAAGATTTAAGTTGTAACGGTTCAACGCCAGATATGAAATTGTTTCTTTGACAATAGCTATTATCCACATGAAAATACGTTGGAAAGGTAATAAGTTAGGTAAACAAGCGGATAGCTAGCGGCCACACCCCTGGAAGGTCTATATGGAAAAACATTATGAGATATTTCTTCAGGAAGATTGTTTCCTAAACATATTTATTGACTTTGAAGAACTTGCATTTAAAAGTCATCTTTGCACGCAACTGTTTTAGATCGCGATACACTGTGTAAAACACGTCGCTTTTCCCGATACTTATTGCTAAACGGTATTGGATCTAGCTTTGAAAAGATAGATGAACCGAATGTGCAAGGTTTAATAAACATCTTTCATACCTCACTACTTTGATCATCCACATCCATATCATCGCCTTCTTTATCATCATCATCTTCGTATTTCTCTACTTTTCGTGTGGCCGATTTCTCGGGCGACTTTTTCTTCGCTCTTCGTTTCTTTCTGTCGTCTTCACTCGGTGGCTCTTCGGTGTCCGAGGCTTCTGACTCACTGTCCTCCTTACGCTTCGCCGCCTTTTTCTTTGACTTGGCAACTGGCGAAGCTTCTCGCTCGGGCTTTCGTTTCTTCTTTTCCGGCGAAGCAGTCGGTCGTTTTTCTCGCCTTTCAACCGAGGATTCAGAGCCTTCCGATTCATCCCGAGTAGATCTATGCTCTTTCTTCGCTTTCACCGGAGAGTCGTGTTTTTTGGACGGGCGACCATGCCGTTCCTTTGCTTGTGCTTGCTTCTTCTCCTGCTTCTCCGACTCTGACGGTTCCTTCTTTCGTTTCTTACGAGAGGGCTCGGGACTTGCTGATTCTTCTCGTTGTTTTTCTTTTGATTTTTTATCTCGCTTCTTCCTTTCTTCATTTTTCTATAAGTTGGACAAGATCTAAGTTATTGGGAGGGTCAGCAAAAAATTTGGATGTTTGTATGCCTGCAGTCTTGTAATTATTTATCAGTTTTCATCAAATTGATGTTTGTTGTGCAGCAAACATACTCATTTGGGTCTGAGAAAATATTCTGTCGAAATCGGAAAAGATATGCAACGCGGAAAAATATCCACTGGGTAGTTAGTCCTGTTGGATCGGCTTCCGCGTCTTGGCTATTTGCAATGTGTATAGGGCCTGGCTATTTCTCTACAACTTAAGAAACAAATCCGTGTAGGACGGCAGTCCTAGATGTTGTAGATGTTCTAAAGTCTCGTCTCAAATTAGGTATCAGGTGAGATTTGCGATAATGCAAAATTATCCATGCAAAGCTCTTCGATAGGCCTCATTGGCTAAGGTTTGTTTCACCAANGTTTGTTGTGCAGCAAACATACTCATTTGGGTCTGAGAAAATATTCTGTCGAAATCGGAAAAGATATGCAACGCGGAAAAATATCCACTGGGTAGTTAGTCCTGTTGGATCGGCTTCCGCGTCTTGGCTATTTGCAATGTGTATAGGGCCTGGCTATTTCTCTACAACTTAAGAAACAAATCCGTGTAGGACGGCAGTCCTAGATGTTGTAGATGTTCTAAAGTCTCGTCTCAAATTAGGTATCAGGTGAGATTTGCGATAATGCAAAATTATCCATGCAAAGCTCTTCGATAGGCCTCATTGGCTAAGGTTTGTTTCACCAATTTCAAGCCATGTGACCATACTCTGGGGAAGAATTAGCAGCAATCTACTTTTAGCATTTATGGCAAAAATTTTCATGGCACGAAATATGTTAAAGAAATCAGACGATGTTTTATCAAGAGACTGATCACTTGACTTGAATTGGGTGTAAGCAAACCTTAGCCAGTTAGGTCTGTTGTTTTTATTAGCGGATATTTTTGCCTGACATCTAATGTGAGACAGGCTTTAATACCTTTTTTTATATTCAATATAAAAAATTTACAAAGACGAATCACCTAAGACACTACTTACGAACTATACGTTACAACACTACAAGGACGATACCGCGAGGAGAAAAGACCATGACTACCCTAAGGCCATTACACAAAGAACATACAACTAAATTACAACTAAATATACGACTACAAAAAGCTACACATAAGCGATTTTCACTGATAAATACTAGAGCCGGTTTTGCATTGGATGTCGGACTAACATAGGCGATAATGTTGAACAACAAGACCCCAGCCGAGAGAACAACAACGATAACCGCCGTCACTGCTCCCCGTCCAGAGTGTCCCCATTGCTCAAGACACTGCGCCCATGCTAGCAGGTCAGGGT
Organism: Aurelia aurita; assembly: GCA_004194415.1. Classification (NCBI taxonomy): domain Eukaryota; kingdom Metazoa; phylum Cnidaria; class Scyphozoa; order Semaeostomeae; family Ulmaridae; genus Aurelia; species Aurelia aurita. The sequence goes on from REGM01000005.1 coordinate 1,353,693, forward strand.
GATTTTTTCCCAATATTGTTGATCTGGAGATTCAAATGTGCCTAACATCTAATGTGAAACAGACGTAGGAATGAACGGGGAAAAAGAAGGACTTAGCTAATACTAGGACTTAGTCTAAACAGGCATCCTCCCTGCATAGTTTCAAGAAAACTATTTAGAGATGAGGATTCTTTTCTTTTCTTTCTTTAATGTAAATTATGAACATTATTGCATCTAGGTTTTAAATATTGTAAATAGGGTTTTATAGTTTGATTTAATTAATAGTTTCTTAATTTCTTTCTTTAGATTGTAATAGACCATTTTGACATTTAGAAAAGGGCCTGAGGAGAGCAACATTTTTCTGGTAAATGGCGGGCGCAAATCTGGTAAATGGCTGCCACAGGGCTTTAACTAATGATAAATTGAGCTCCACAATACGAGTTCATTTTATCATTCGTTAAAGCGCTGTGGCAGCCATTTACCAGAAAATATTGCTCTCCCCAGACCCTTTTTCTAAATGTCAAAATGGTCTATTAGATGTTTTTATCGGAGGGCCTCTTGAAAACCAGCTTTTGCTGAAGGGCAACCCTCCTTAAAAGAATTAAATATGAAAAATAAAAATATGAAAAATACCTTCTCTTTTCGATGATGGTGGCGATGTTTCTTTTTATGTTTATCATCACTTTCTGAACCAGATTCCTCAGCTGATGATCCTTGTTTCTTCTTCTCACGTTTCTTCTTCTTCGTTTTCTTGGCATCATTCCCTGACCCACTCTCCCCTTCACTCTCTGATCGAGCAGGCGATCTCTTCCTCACCGTCACAATACGCTTCCCTGATTTCTTCTCAGCCTGCACAACGATTCCTTCCTTTTCGCTCTCGTCATCTGATTCTGAAGATGGGCTACGTGATCTCTTTCGCTTCCGGGCCTTATCTTTCTTCTTTGATTTCTCTCCATCTCGCTTTCTCTTGTCGTCTTTGTGCCGCCTCTGTTTCGTGTCAGCCTCAGATTCGGATGATGAGCCTGATTCATCTGAGTTGCCACCTCTTCGTTTTCCTTTGCTCTACAAGAGTTATGCAAAACATTTAAGGATCTTTTGCCTCAAAGCATATACAAGAAAGGGCATCGTTGCGATTCTTTGAGAAGGAATTTGAATAAAATACCGGGTGTCCCAAAAAAATGTATACAGATTTGGTCAACCCTAAGGATCACAATTTAGCATGAATCAATCCGTAATCATTTTTAAAACATTACTCGATAGTTAACTTGAACATAGATACCTTGTTTGTTGACATTGGTGCTTTGAGAGTAGAGATATTAATCTTCAAAAGACAATTTGCCTCCACCTCCAAACCAGAGCTTTGGTGTTTTGGCCTAAGCAATATCCACAATTTGTTTCACTTAAAATGAATAAAGTTTACTTCGGAGCTCCCTTGATGATAAGCGTCACGTAAATTATATTGTGTGAAACGCATTTGTTGTGCAGTTTTTAATTTTTCTCCTCCTGATTCAAATTTTTCCAAGTCTATTGTTGACTTATTCGCTGTGCTTTAAGAATTTGCTTAGGCCAAAACGCCAAAGCTCTGGTTTGGAGGTGGAGGCAAATTTGTCCTTTGAAGATTTATATCTCTACTCTCAAAGCACCAATGACAACAAGGTATCTATGTCCAAGTTAACTACCGAGTAATGTTTTAAAAATGATTTCGGATTGATTCATGCTAAATTCTGATCGTTAGGGTTGACCAAATCTGTATACTTATTTTTGGGACACCCGGTATATATTTTAAAATATGGAAAAAAGCATCTCATGTAAAAGGGTATATATTATATCACCAAGCATAGAGAGGAACTCATCCTCACAAGGACACATATATTCACCATTACATATGACACTTCTTCTCTCCCTATGTAGCAATTATTGAAGGAGTGATCAATTTTGAAGGTTTTACAGAAAGATAATACAGTACTTTACATATGATGATATTGGGTGTCTTTGCAATACTTTCCAAATGAGAAACTACAAACCCATTGATATCAACTTCATTCACTAAACTGTCAATTTAGTGCCACAGAGGGGTTGGCCTTAGAGACAAGAGAAACTATCCAAGGCAGTGATGGGGCAGTCACTCAAAATTAAAAATTCAAGCAAAATCCTGGGCTTGAATAGAGCTCGTGCTTGACATAAGAAAATTGTTATTGTGAATAACTTAATCATTACTTTGAGACAAAAAAGTTCGCGCTTGCTTAAAAAAGAATTAGGGGTGGGGCCGTAACCTTAAATTCAAATCGTTACTTGCCATTCATTTATGAAGTTTAATTCTCAGGGATTACCCTTCAGCATTCGTTGCTTACAAGGGGCCCTCTGAAAACCATTTATTGTTAAACACTATAAAGAAAATACTATGAATTGAGCTAAACTTACTGATCAAAACTTGAAACCAAATAACTTACCCCCTTGCGTGGTGGGGACGGAGAGGGTAGCCAATCCGCACTTGGCCTTCTTCTCGGCGGTGACGGTCTCCTAGGCATGCGTCTTGGCGATGGACTGTAGTCTCTTCTCCTTCTCATAGGCGACTGACGTCTAGGCGGTGACGGTGATCGGCGCCTCGGTGATGGAGATCGACGCCTGACTATGCGTCTTGGTGGTGATTCTGACGGCGAACGATAACGTCTTTGGCGTGGTGGCGAGTCCCTTCTGAAACGACGTGGCGGTGATTTTGGTGGCGGGGATCTCCTTCTTTGGCGGCGATCTGGTGACGCATTATAGAATGGAGAACGATTTCTGGGGCCCTTAGGCGGGGAACGACGACGTCGAGGCGACCCTGATCGCGATTTTCTGTCTCTCGATGTTGATCTGCGTCCCTCCTTCCTAGGTTCAGGATCTGCAGCTTTGGATTCTTCTTTTGGTTCTTTGACAGGGGATACACTGCTTGAACTAGATCTAAAATCATACAGGTTCATTCTGTTAAATATATAAAAGTGACTGAACAGCATATTGTTGCGATACTAAAGCCCTGGTCAAAGGAATAGACGTCTTATTTTTTAAAGAGCAAATCTCAGATGTTCGACACAACACAGTGCTGTGCATGTCAACATCTAAAGTCTGTCTCAAACTAGATAACGCAAATTACTGATGCATAATTCTTCAAATGTTTTTATTCGCTTAAATTTTCACTTCATATCTAATTTGAGAAAGACTTTAGTCTCAGTTTTAGCAAGCATCTATTGGAATTAGGATAACTTAATTTCACAAAAGAGAACGGATCCACTCGCATGCGATCCCACATTGGTCCGGATATGCCTTGCGTACAACCGGGAGAGCGTGGATCCGATCCATTATTTGGACCTGCTATCCATGTTAGTTTGGTTTCGCTAAAAAAGAGTGCCCGTGTGGCTCCGATCCATTTGGTTCCCGTGTGAACGCAAACTTCTGGATCCAAAAATGAGAACGGATCGAAATATGCTACTGTGTCTAGTTGGGGCCAAATTTTAACAAGAATACTGTGCAGGTCTCAAAGAAGTGGATCTGAATGGATCCGATCCCGTGTGGACGTAAAGATTTTGGATTCGGCTCTCGTGTGCACGCAAGAAAAGTTTCAGATTGGTTCAAAAAAGACGCTTGATCAAGGATTTACGGGAAACTACTTACCAAACATTTCAGAGCGATAAATACAACAATTGTTGTTCAGTTAATAGTAAATACCAATTGTCTCAACCAGAAAGGCCCAACAAGCAACAAGGTTTTGCTCATCAGGTGAGTAAAGGCTGACTTCTTTATAGCGAATCCTCCAAGCAAAATGAACATTTGATGAGTTCACCCTGACCGACAGGCTTCGCAATACAACTTTTTCTATGAAGAAACTCGACATACCCCATGAAGTAAATCCCCGCATATAAGAACCTACCAAAATAAGAACCTAAAGGCTGTTTTTCCTAAATTATGCACCTCGTAATTAAGAACCTGTTTCAGTTTGATGAAAAAATATGTTCTTATTACAAGGGTAATAAAGTTGATTTTTTTATCATCCTTGTTGAGTGTATTTTTGTCTCAGTTGGCAGTTAAAATTTGAACCTCCTCCCCTGCTATTTGTAAGCTTAGCATTAATTATTAGGTCCTTCATAACATTGCCAAAACAAATAATATGGTTGAAAATCTCTTGATAATAACTCCTAAAAGGTTTATACAAGGGACCCTTCGAATAAGAACCTTTATATCCTGAAATTGATCCAAGTACCTTTAAAATAAGAACCTAATTCAGCCTGGCTCTCAAAAAAGTAGGTTCTTATATGCGAGGATTTACTGTATAATGCACAAATGTTGTTCACGAGTCGTTAGAGAGTTTACGAAACCAGGACAGCAACGCCAGCCAGAATGACATCTTGTGTCCTACAAATAAAGTATTGTTTCCTAGACGCTACCTTTACATATCACTCAAATGGCCAAGACTCAACCTACTTCTTTAAATAAATGTCTGAGAACAAATTTTTCTTTGAAAACTAACATTTATAATGGTGAGTGTTACTTCGAAGGCCTAGATCTGAAGTATGCAACAACAGCAATAGGATTTCCAAGTTGTGCAATTAAAAAGGACAACAGTATCTACACGGAAGCAAATTCACACGAAACGAAAAACAAGAAATCACAAAAGGAAGATTTCGTTGCAAGTTGTCGTTGTGGTCTCGTAAACTCCCTTTCAACGCCTCAGCAACACGATAAAAACAGCCCACAGTGGGCCAAAATGGTGATTTTGCAGACATTCATCCATATCTCAGACAAAATAAATGCTACAGTATTGGTTGATGGCTCATTTTCACCGTTTTAAAGCAGTGAATAAGACTTATCAAGAAAATTGAAAAATTTTTACATTTAGGGGGGCTGGGGCCAAAATTTCCTATTTTTTATTTTAAACCAAGAATGCTTTCTATCACCAGACAAGTGAAAAAAACGCTCCACGTTGGGAAGGCTACTGTAGCCAGTATAACGCAGCAGTACTATTAGAAAACACCTCATTTAATGTCTTATTTGATTTCAAAATTTGTCTGGCTTAAATTGGCCATTTCTTGACCCATTTAAAAACACCCTCAAGAAGGGATGCAAATGGTGATCAATTTTTGTTGCCCACTAAATGTCATGTCCACGTCTGCAGTCCAGTAGTTTATAGCGGTTTGAGAATTAATCCACTGTTGTTAATAAAACATAGATGGCCCGCCCATGTCACCCCCTTAAAACAATGCAAGAGTGGAACAAAATAAAATAATTTTATTTCATTTAGCCGAGGAGAAACAGAACGAAACCTTTTGCAGTGAACTTATCATAAGCTGTACTTTCAGAAAATATATTGGTTCAGTATGTTTCTCCTCGTACTTTTTGCGATATTCTTGATTGAAGTCAGATTTTGTCTTCTGGAGCAGTCAAAAAACTGACATTTTGAAAGCAAAAAGTTATTAAAACATCAAACTACCGTGAGAGTAAAATTTAAATAATAATGTTTTCTTGGTTTTCATTTAATATAGCCTATCTATTCTCAGACAGCACTAGTCAGGCTTTTTGCAACCCCTTTTTGCTGGTAAATAAAACATTCATCAACTTTTATTTGCAAAGATTGTGCTTGTGTAACACTTTATAAAATTTTGCACATTTTCTCAAATTGAAAAAATCATAATTATTTTAAAACACATGATAAATGAAAACTGTAAAAAGCACAAGAAAGCTACATCATTCAGCTGTCTAAAACTGCATAAAAACCATTGATTTAGAAAACTTCAAAAATCGCGAATGTCTGCCTCTGGCCCACTGTGCAGCCTTGGTTCGGAAATTGGACTAAGGGAAGGAACTATTTGCTATTTCTTTTAAAACCATAGATGCAGAGCTCCAAGAACAAGCAAACGTTTAGCGACAAATTGAAAAAAAAACGTCACAAACGAAAAAACGTAATAAAAGTCGTTTCCTTTCACGACAAAGGAGGGCTGATCTCCCTTCCCAACCTGTTTCTACTACACCAGTCTGAAATTGGTGAAAGAAATGCATACCACAAATAAGACGGCTCAGCTTGGATACAATTCTAGTGTAGTGTAAACGCTATGCTGAAGCCATTTCTTTAGGACAAGTTTTCTTCTTTACCAAACATTAATCGATTGCAATTATTTGTACTTATATATTTAATTCAAATAAGTCCATATTGCAAGTATGTTTTTCACAGGGCCAATTGTCAAGCAGCTTCTTAACTTTGAATTGTAACCCTGTTTAAATAAGTTTGAAATGAAATGAAAATGGTTTGCGTACCAGATTTTACCCATGCAATGCCATAAAAGCCCTGTAGTGTAAATTTCGGATGCGCCAAAAAGAACCTCATTTTTTTTTACAGTTAAGTGCCTGGCAATTTTCCATTTCTTTGCGTGTCCCAAATGTTAAAAAAAACCCATTTAAATGTTGATATATAACTGCGGTGTTTATCCTACTTCTTAGTTGTTCTAAAAACGATATCAAAAATCATGTTGAGCTCGTAGGCAAAAAATTTCCGTTGCAGCTGTTTGTCGCCAAAGTTAAGTTCATGTAGACGCACTCGGTATAGATATAAATTCGAAATAACGAGATTACCTTTTCGTCCTGTATGCGCGTTTCTGTGCTTTATCAGCCTTATGGTATTTGGGAGAGTCAGGTTCCTGCTTGATACCCTTCGTCACACTGGGAGACTTGGCTCTTCCTTTCCCACTTTCTTCGGACGAACTACGGTCAGCTCTCTTGGCCGGTGCTTCATTTATAGGCTTAGCATCCTTGCGGTGAGTGGGAGGAGGTGAAGGAGAAGGCTCCTCAGTCTTCATCACAGGTTTCTTCTTGTCTGCAGAAGGCGATCTCGAGGAAGCAGAGCTGGAATGTGTACGACGCCTTACATTTCTTCGCGCATCACTGAAAAGAAAATTGATCTCTGTATCAATAATGTCCATAGCGATAAAGCGGAACCCTTTAAAGTAATCGTAGACTATCATATCAGGCCAGCCAGCATGGGACTGGGGTAGTTTTCCAGCCAATAGACCAGACTCTCTTTGTGAAAATGAGACCAAGGATGATTTACATGAGAATCTCGAACAGGCTTGAGTTTCACGGCAGTTTCTGGCGTGAGCATTTTGAATGATTAATGCGCAAAGAAAGTTACTTGAATTCATTCCGCCTTTTCACTCCGGTTTGAAATGTAAAATAAAGCTTATTCAAGCCAGGGCTAAATGCAATACATCTTCAAAGAAAACCGTCTTTTAACCGACGTTCCAAATAGCATACACTTGAAGGCACGTGTGACGCATGATACGCTTTTCAAACCGGTTTTAAATGTCAAGCAATCTCTAGCAAACCTTCGGCTATTTTAATTCCGGATTGAGTTCAAACCGGCGTGAGTTTGTAAGAAATGAAAACAATGTAAAAAAAGTATGCACAAAGACATGCTAATCAATTTAACTTTATTAATTCATCCTTACTTTATAGACGTAAATGGTTCTTATTGAATTAGTACTTATTCCGAATTTAATAGACATTGCCGAACCAGTCTGCCAAATTAACGATAGCATTGCCGATAAAGAGCACGTTTTGTTGCACTAAGACGAATCTTCACGAAGGATATTTTCTCTTTTCCGCGTTCTTGGATTTACGAAGCTGACTAATGATAAGCACTTTGATTGGCTCTAATAAAATGATACAATTCTGAATAAATGTATATTCGACGACATCATAAGACACATTGTGATACAGAGCGCTTTTCAGGGGCGCTGCCGCCAGCCCGGAAAAACTGGAGTTGACTTTATATTGAATTAAGTGATAAAAGGCATAACCATCCATTTTCACACCATTTTCACGTATGAATAAAAACCAGTCCACTGGCTGGTGACGCGATTGGCCTTACATGGTAGAATTCCTCTTGCTACCACAATCAAACCAACTACTATGGACGCATAGACTGATAATGTTTGTCCTAGTTGTCGCTACTACTACCTCACTAAACCACTACCTCCCTTACATGGTAGAGGAGGTAGTCGTTGAGGTAGTAGTCACGGTAACTAGGATGAAAAATATGAGTCTAATTTGTGTGTTGTTAGAGCTTTTTCGTAATGGCCACGGGGTAGTTTTATCTCATATCTGCCTGGGGAATAGGACATTAAGTGCCGCCCGCTGAATGGCACTATAGCATAGGTGAAGGTTGTAAAACATAGGATTCACGCCTGTGATATCATGAAGCGATTTGAGGTTCTCCAGAATAGATTTCACACATGTGAGATCATTAAATCAGATCAAACTAAAAAGAGAGAGAGAAAACCTTATGATCTATGGCTGGTTGTACTGAAAGTATGAAATCTATTCTCGAGCCTCTTAAGTCACTTTTTTGATCGGATCCAAAGCTTTTACCACCATTTTTTATCAGAAAATTTAGAGAATTCTCCTTTGCTTAAAGCCTGGTATGAAAGAACGATGAAGAGCGACAGATTCCTAGTAGAGAAACGGAAAATCCACTTTTGTCGTTCATCATCGCTCAGAATCAGACAACAGTAAGAGAGAATAACAATCCCTCATACAGGTATGAAACAACTAGATATCAGCGATAAAATGCCATCGTTTAATAATAATAATAATAATCATAACTTACCGCCGTCTCAGTGGACTTCTCGAGCGTGACCGAGAATGCCGTCTTGCAGGCGAGTACCGTCGTCTTCTCGGTGAACGGTATCGAACTGGAGAGCGAGATCTTCTTCGTGGAGAGTAACTGCGAGATCTCTTTCGTCTTCTGGAATTCGATCTTGAACGAGAGCGGCGACGGGATCTGCTTCGGGATCTTGATTTGGAATGAGATCTGCCACGGGAACGAGATTTGGATCGGGACCGGCTGAAAAGGAAATAAAGGGTATCAAATATTTGCAACACATTTTTGACAGTAAAATTTGCATGCACGTATTTTATATAACAAACTCTTCAAAAGAAACCGAACTCCTGGATCACTAAAAAATGAGAGCAATTTGTCCACTAGAACAAAATCATGTAAGAAACTTTTTTCATTCACTATGAAATCCACAGCGTAATTTCTCGTTTCTTATAAATTGTGTTACTAGAAGCTCTACTTGAGGAACATCAACACTGATGACCGTAATAGAAATATACTCGAATTGACTGTGCAGTTCATCCATAAAACTGGTCGGTTTGATTGAGTTCATTCAAAACCTAGTCGTATAAGCCATCCAACCACCAAGTATGTTGTAGCAAATTTTCTGTTCGTAGATTTCCCTATTTGTAGTAGTAGTTACCTGTAGTTTTATGTAATTTTTACTTTTTTCATGTAATGGCCGCCGGGTAGACATAGTATTTGCTCTTGGTGGTATCGTCGCTGTAGTATTGTAGCGTAGTTTGCATGTATCCTAATGAGTAGCATGTCTTGTACATTTTTAATGGAATATATAAAAAAAGACACACATGCATAGTTTCATAAGATCTACTCTGATTCGCTCAGACATGAAAAACAGATCCCTAGTCAATGTAAACAGCTAGCATTGGAGGCATTTCTAAGAAACTCGTAAGAAACTTTAGCACTAAAATAATGAAAAACGTTTCGCTAACGGGTCAAATGTTTAGTTTCTTATAAAAATTTATGTAGAGCAATTACCAAGCAAGGTTCTCTTGTGTGTCTGTCTCAAATTAGTTGTCACATCAAAATGACCGCGAAAGAAAACAAGTGAAGAGTTTTGCATGAGTAATTTTGCGTTATTGCAAAATCTCATCAAACATCAAATGCAAGACAGAGTTACAAACATTTTTCATATTATTCGACCTGTTGTTTATGTATTTCTAGTGTAATTGACATTGCTAGCTTTGTTAATAGTGCTTCAACGAGTATCTGTATTAATGAGACTCACCTGTTTCTTCCTTTAACTGTAAAACAAGAATAGACAAGAGATTAAAACAGGAAGACAAATAAAAAATGTCATTCTCTTCTAGGAAGTCAAAAGGAAGTCGAGGATGTATGCATGCATGTATCAATTTGCCACAAATTATATATTAAATCTATAATGATTAAAAGACAGAAAGAGATACAATGTAATTTTAATACAATGTTAATAAATACATTAAAAAAAACCCTGGTTATAGAGGCAGGGATAGCAATAAAAGGTCTAATTGACCTTCTTTTCAAAATGGTCTCCTTAGAGGTGGTTGCATTAACGGAAAATATTATATTGTTTGCGGATAGAAAGAAAAGTGAAAAGATAGATTTTTATGTGCTTTTCGATAAAACATAATTAAGGGCGTATTCTTTTGGGCATCTTCTGAAAACGATAGAGTTGGTAGGAGCCAAAATCCCATTCTTTTGGCGCCATTCTACCGAAAACGGTAGACTTCGCAGGCTTCAGATCGTTTTTATAAAAGCCCATTCTTTTGGTAATTCTGTTTTCGGTAGACTTCCGAGAGATTTTTGACGTATTCTTTTGGGCTCTTCTGAAAACGGTAGACTTCCGAGGCCTCGGAAACCTTCTGCTCCTGAAGCTGGTAGACTTCCGAGAGATCGCAAAGAGCCTTGTTTCGTGAATAAAAAAGTTTGCAAAATATTCGAAAATAGAATTAAATTCTTTTCTATTGGGATTTGCATTTTGCATAACAAAAGTACAATGCATTGCAATGGCTTCAATTCGCTACATTTGAACTCTCTCACTTTCAGAATTCCCATTCTTTTGGGATTTTTCTCTGCGAAGTCTGCCAACTCTACCGTTTTCAGAATGTGTATTCTTTTGGCATTTTTCTCTCCGATCTCTCCGATCTCTACCGTTTTCAGAATGCGCATTCTTTTGGTAACTGACATCTTTTTCTGCGAAGTCTACCGTTTTCAGAAGATTTCCGAGACTTCAGATGCCCAAAAGAATACGCCCTTAGTAAGGCCGAATCATGAGTGCGAGCGAGAGAGGCGTGAATGAAGGACACAACTGTGGTACTTTTGTAATTGCTAAATAAAGTACTAAACTACTTTTAAAATGCACCTCAGTGTTGTATCAAAGAACTCTGAAACTGTGTTAAAAAGAATCGGCCACCATGTATGAGGATTAAACAATTAAACAAAATCGAACATAGCTTACCAATTCGAGGTTTATCTTTTTCTGATTTTAGCTAAAACAAAAAGAAAACAGATGTCAAAACCACAAGACAGTACAACTTTTGGAACAATAGGCACTGGGAATCTTTTCAGGCCTGCCTTCACGATAGCTGTAACAAAATGGCATAAAAATTCAAATGAATAACGTTGCACAAGCCCCCCTCTGTATACATTCATACGTTATTGCATGACCTTTGGTTATTGCTGTCACACATAGCATTCTAAATGTGTTGAAATGCCTTGAGATGAGTTCGCGAATCTAAATATCAAACATTTTTGACGGTAAAATGCCATGAAGATTACATTCCATTGATGGCATTCAGGCTAATGACTGGAGACTCTGGCGAACGCGCAGATCTTTGTCCAGCAAAAGTATTTTCGGCAAACCTAGGCATTTCTTGAGGAAATAGTATAAAAGTTTACGGCTGTAAGGCAAACATCTCCTGTTAGCGCGACTGTTTCTACTGCAGAGAGGCTGCTGAGCTATTTGTGCCAAACATCACCAGTAGCGCTAAATCTTGGCCTCATTTGCATGGATATGTAATTCGCCAGTATCATATTATCATATATTGGTCTCAGTCCTTGGACCTTTACTCAAGGGCACAGCGGAAGAAGGATTTCAACGCGCTGGGTTGGTTGTCACTCTTTTTTGTTTTGTTTCTTTATTATTCTTTGAATGTTATTTTTCTCCAGAGTTTCTCTTGTATTTATTCATTTTTGTGCACTTCTTTATTCATTTTTCTAATATTTCTTCGCAAGTCTATCATTTTCTCATATGTTCCTTTTAAGTATGCATGGTGCGCAATGTCTTCTATCCATCTTTTTTCTATCTCTACCCTTTTCTCTGCCATGTTTTATCTCCATAAAATCCTGCAGTCACCTTGAGCTGAATTTTAATATTCTCCATGAAATCATATTTCTTGCAAAGGTACATCTGTGATTATGAGGAGTCATTTTTGTACCAGAAAGAACTATGTTAAATACATAGAAGTAAACAGAAAGAGGGGGGCAGTCTGGTTAAAAAGATACTGAGCTTGAAATGCATCAATTATAAACTACTGACAAAATATCAATCCATTTCAATCTTTTCTACAATGTTCTATTACAGTATACACATCATCAACTTTGATTAAGTCCGACACAAGATTCTGTAAAACATCGTGCATTAAAGAGAATCGACTACCATATACGAGGTTGTTTAAAACAGAACATAGTTAATAAAATTCATTTAAACTCGAGACCTCGCATGACTTGATTGGTTAACCTTTGACAGGCATCAAAAGAGAGTGGCTCAAGCCACTTTTATGATAGTCGATTCTCTTTAACTTCTACCAATATCATAGGTTTAAAGAGAAATGACCGACACATAGGACAGCCTGCGCCAGTCTGAAAAGAGGCAACTTTTTTTATAAATTCAATGTAAAAAATTGACAATTTCGAATTACCTAACTACGAATGAGCTACCATACAACACTACAAAAACGATACTACGGGGAGCAATAGATCATGACTACCCCAAGGCCTTCACATGAAGAACATAAACCTAAAATACAACTAAATATACAATTTCCAAAAGCTACATATAAACTACACTACTAAGGATTAAAAACTAATGGATACTATACTAGATACTATACTATAGGCTATCTTTTATATGCTTCATAGATCAAACAATAGGACAAAAAGTGGTGCGTGGCCTTCTTTTGTTCTATTTTTAGACTAGATCGCTACATGTCCGTCATTTGTCTTCACGAAAACTACCAACATTCTCAAATACCAATGATGCCCTTTCCAGTCATTGTCGTTAGAATCTGGGTTTAAAATTAGGCCTGATATGCAATATTTGGTAAGTTACATGACCAATTTCTCAAGAGGCTACCTTTATTAATGCAACATTGTTCCCAAATGTTACTTCGAGAGTATAATGGAGAAAAATAAGTTTTTAGAGTAAAAGATTGCAGACTTTCCAGAAAGAAAACAAGTTTCGTGGACCATTCCAAGATGGCCTCTGCGGAGGATGCAGCTAGAAGATCATGCTGGAAATTGGAAATGGGATAGTCCATGGTCGAAATCAATTAGAAAATATGAAAATAGGAAATATAAAAAAATTAATCAAAAATTACGAAATATTTGCAAAATGATTAAGGCAATACGTACAGTGTTTATCTTATCTCGCAGGTCATTTACAGGAGGGAACTTTTGTTGTGCAACCTGCGAGAAAAGAAAACTTTGAATTATTTTTAGTTTTACTAACATAATTCCATTAACAATTTAATTAGTTTACAATTTAACGCGTTATTTCTCATAGCTTATGGCTAAATCTATTGGTTACTTGCTTGATAACATATGAAAATTTTGGCTTTTGAAAAAATAGTTCAGAGAACTAGTGGGCATGCTAAACGATTTCTCTTCCAGGCCCTTCAACACGATGAACTTTGAACACGATGAACTTTCCAGTGGCATTTACTTGCAATAGCACTTTTCACACAAGAAGATGATGGACGGACAAGTCGTGCGTCTTAGACGGACAAGTCGTATGGTGTGAAAATGGGACCAACAAAATTTCAACGTATACGTTTGATTTTGTCCGTCTGTTTGTTCGTCTGTGCTTACGACTTTACGAAGACGATTTGCTTATCTACAGGGAAAAGTTATAAAAAGTCCTTCTCGAAATTCACATTAGACGAACGACATGTCCGTCTTCTATCTAGTGGTAAAAGGGCTACTGACGGTGTTGCAAGACATGTTGTGAATCAGATCTACAGAACGGCAAATATCCCGCCGATAACTTTCAATTTCCCGATAACACGTTAGTTTACCTGTAAGATACATCAAAGAGATTAAACCGGATCCAAGTATTACGGATAATTTTCCAAAAATCACGAAAATTTGATTATGTTTTTGATCTTGATCATTTCGTTTTGCGTATTCGTGTCAACGTCCGAATAAAGTTTATAAAGGTATCGCGAAGTCTAGAAATAGCTTTGAATTTTGGGACCTTGTCCTTTTACCAGCTACCTGGTTTTAGGGAAAAGTCAGAAATTGCAAGAGATGGTTACAAAATTGAATCTCTAGCTTTGGCTCTCACTAGTGAACTTGGTTACCATATATCCTTATGTTCATGTCCGTGATAGAGCTCTTTTATCATTTAGGACCCAAAAACTGTCTCATGGAATCGTTCTAGAAACACAATATCTTTTAACATTACTATTGCTCAAAGTATAGCATTCAAGCTATGATTTCATTCTCTCTTCCCCAAGACCAAAAATTATAATCATCCGCGAAATTAATTTGCTTCTCGACACAAATTCACAAAAATAAATTGTCAAGATTGGCAACATAATCGAATATGGGTGATTTTACTTCATTTTTATGGACCTCCGATAAATGACCACCCCCCCCTCCAATCTCAGTCCCTGATGCACGTTCCCTCAACGATTGACAAATCAATTTTTGTGGATAAAGGCGGAGCTCTATCATACTCGGAAATCTCGCAGAACTTGGATACGAGTTTGACTGCAATTTGAAATTGGATCCAAATTTTTGAAGTTCGCTGGCAATCAGTAATACAGAATGAAAACTTTCAAATCTCGAGCGACAATGAGGCATAGTAGAAACAATGCGAATATGACTCTTTATGAGCCAAAGACTTCCCAAACATAGCTCCATTTCAATTTTTCTTAACTAGACATTTATCGTAAATGAACGTATCAACGACATCTTTTGCTTTATGAAACCTTCCGCCAAACGAAGATTTATATCATATCACTAAACTACAGTTGTGCAGGGCGTGGAATGGTTGAAATTTTGAAAGTTCTCTTCAAAAGGGAAAACGAGACTGAGGGAAACTAGGTACGACTGAGATGGGAGAAAGGGATTCTTGAGAATTGACCTGGTTATATTTCTAACCAAGCCAAAGATCAAGTAAGTCATAAAACAAAACAACAACAAGCGAATAAAAAAGGACAAAACAAACAACAACTTTTACGAAGAAATATCCCCATGTTAGTAAATCATCTACCTCATCCGTGGTCTCTACATCTTCGTCACTGCTCAGTCCATATTCTATTTTTATTCCCTGCATTAACTTCATAGTCATTTCGTAAATTGCCTTTGCAAACTTCTCGTTTCCAGGCTCTACCAAATGCAGGTGGTCAACGTAGAACAGCGGAGTGTTCAGTGTGCCATCTGGCAGCACCCAGTCGTCCTCGGGCTTCAGAAAGTAAACATTCCGCTGCGAAGGGCTCTGACACCACCGCTTCAACTTTTTGTTCACACTGCGGATGCTTTGTCGGCGATACCCGGGTTGTAAATCACGCGGTAGTAATCCTGTGATTATGATTTTGGCATTAGGTTTTGCTGTCTGGAATACTGAGACGATCGAGGTAATTCCATCGGCAATGTCGGATGGCGTGTCTCTATCAATGTTATTCGTGCCACAGTGAATAACACAAATATGGAGGTTCATTGGAATCTCCCCATTCTCGACTCTCCACAGCACGTGCTGAGTCCGGTCTCCTCCGATCCCGAAGTTCAAAGCTCGGAGTGGTCCGAAGTACTTCGACCAAATATTACTGTACCTTGATAACCCATTTATAATTGAATCACCGATGAGCAATATTCCAGCTCCTCCAGTTTGTGAAATATGCACAAATTTGTCGTGTTCTGCGTACCAACCGGGCTTGGAGTTCCTTCCGGCTGGTGTCGACGCTGGTGATGATGTGTAACCGGACAATTCCTTCTTGACGGATCTCTGTGGTGTGACCATCCCTGCCCCAACTACGGATATCGTGTTGGCAGCTGGTTCATGGTGAAATGAGCGATCCCTCGATGAACTGGTCTATTCACGATACGTGAAGGAGGGGATTAATGACAAATTATGGGCGGATCAACTTATGAGCAAGCCTGTAACACAGCAGTTGAGCGTACCAAAAACGTAAATTTAAGGCCAGGGATAACAAGGTGCTTACCATTGCTGACAATCATAGGTATGTGAGCATAGGTTCCAAATCTTTGAATTGGCGTAAAAAGGTCGGTGTAAAATTCAGTGACATATTTCTTTGAATCGAATGGCTTGAAAGAAACTTTAATTACTTTGCTATAACTCTACCGTTGGACTTTCCAGAAATCTTGAATATTTTCGAAATTACAGCGTATTTCATATTTCAACTCATTTGAGGATGTGACGTCATCAAATTTCTAAATCGCAAACCAGAAGAGTGAAATATTTTTGCTTGATACCATATTGTAGACATTCATAAACTATGTTTTTCTGGAAAATTATTCGATGTTTCCTCAAAAATTTTAGAAATTACGATGGTTTTAAGTTTTTTTCCAAATTTTTCTTCAATTCCTAAAAAGGAAGAAAAGTCCTCTAACTCTGAAAATATTGAAGATTTCTGAAAAGTCCAATGGTAGAATTATTACAAAGTAGCTAAAGTTTCTTTCAAGCCATTTCATTCAAAGAAATAGGTCACAGAATTTTACACCGACCTTTTTAAAGATTTGGAACCTATGCTAGGTATGTGGATGTTTCTTGGTTTTTGCCCTACTGCTAAAAAACGAGGTTTGCAAATTCACTTTGCTACATTAACAACTAACTGTTTCGGATGGAAAATTTTCGGACAAAACCTTCCGACAAGGCAGTTTCGGACACGTTATAGAATTAATATGCTCTTAACCGAAGATCCGCACTGAAGGCTTTAAATACAAGTATCGTAGTCAAAGATTATAGCCCAACAAATTCTTTTGACGCTTTAAGGCAATTCGGACAAAAAGTTTCAGAAAAATTTTTGTTCGAAACATTTGGATTTGAATGTAATTTGCCAAAAATTACTCGAAAAACACGAATTTAGTTGAATTTCTAGTGCCATAGGGGCTTTTGCCCCGACAGCTCCATGGCCGTATGCTTACGTGCATGAAGTCTTCTCTTACCAACCTCTTTTCGCAAACACGAAGACCAGGCTGGCTACCTACGTTTCAGGGCATCTTACTACAGTATTACTACAGTAGGCAATATGCCTTGGTTGAATGCCCCGTGATGCCACCTTCTCCGTTTGATCGTATATCGCGAATCGCCTTCTCTATCAAAGGAACGGATGCTATTGTTAAAGGACAATTCCCGGGTTGGTATGATTGATGATAAAATGAACGATTATACTGTTATGAATGGTGTATCGTACTTTTTCCAACTTTCTATGTCTTTTCTCTGTGAAATAACATTCACAATCTGCGACAAATGCGTAGTGACGTCATTAAGCACAAGGTCAGAGCGTTTTCTGACGTCACCTTCAACGCGAGAATGAGGCTGCCCTATTGCTTTCTTGCCTCTGAATCGTGACTAGCCTCCTTATCGTGTACTTGTGGAAAAAATGGAGACCAATGGAGGTCATTTGGCCTAAATTACCAAGATGTTTATTGAATTAACAGCTGAAACACAAGTCTAAATTTGGAAAAAAATTGTCATTTGATTCAGGAGATGGTAAGTTTTGTTTTCTAACATTAATTTTACAAACCCCGGAATTGTCCTTTAAACAATTTGACCTTCTTATCCATAACATACCTTTTTTCACTAGCGACACATTACCAGAATTTTTCAAATTCGTTCATTTGACTTCTTTGACCAAAGATTAATCGAAACAAAAGTTTTCTCAATCCTAGTTATCCTGATATCAATTTTGTGCCGAAGAAGACTTTGAGATTTTGTATGCAATTTGACTACGAACATTTTCAGGATGAGACTGTTGTTGTCATAAAATCAATATCAGGAACGCTATAAATATTAAAACGTGTATCTGGACTAAAGTTTCGATTGTAACGCCGAATTTGGGGTCAAAATTCACACGCAGAAGCTTTGAAAAGTGTACAAAATGTTGTAACGTTTGAGAGCCTGTAGTTTGCTAGTTATTCATCAAAGTTCTTCAAACTGATTATTATTGTGTAGCTAACATGTCAACCAGGGGCGGATCCAGACCGAAGTTGAAGGGGGGGGGGGGGGCAACTTGTAGAGGGGGGGCCAAAAATATAATAGAATGAAAGCGCGCCGAAGGGGCGCGAACATTTTTGGACTTCAGGTTAAGAAGACCCATTTGTTTTTCTTCTAAATAATGCCTTGATTTGTATGTTTCACCCCATATTCTAATCAAAACAGTTAAAAAAGAGTGCGGTAGAGTCATGACGAGGGGCGCATTTCTCGCCAAAGGGGGCGCCAAGCTGAGTTTTCATCATGATGGGGGGGGGGCAGTTGCCCCCACTTGCCCCCCCCCTAAATCCGCCACTGATGTCAACTCAGATACTAAAATTTTTTACTTGGGTAAAATCGGTCATATTGTTCTCAAATTTCAAACGATTCTATAAAAGTGTTTCATCTCAGAATCCTTCAGTTCAAAACAGCCCTAAACTTCTGGATCAAATTTGGTAGCATTAAGCTCCACAGCGATGGAAATGAAATTCAATCGGTTATCTTGTTGCTTTGCAATGGGGAATTTTTTCAGCCGTTTCTCATTAAGTATTCAGCATTATCTGGCAGAATTTTTGACAAATATGATCCAGAAGTTTAGGCCTCTTTTGAAGGATTTCGTGATGAAACAATTCTATAAAATCACCTGTTACTTGGGAACAAAGCCACCGATTTTCACCAACAAAATTTTATAATCTAAATTGATATTTTACCCACACAATGACAATCAGTTTTAAAAGGGATCGAAATAGTTAAAAGCTGGCTCAAGCCAAGTTAAAAATATAATCTATTGTATTTGATAATTTTGGCACGAGCCGCTTCATTGTGTAGCTAAAGAAACCATGGGTGTGTAAGCGTTCTCTTTAGCCTATCCATAGTGGCCACTCAATATACCTGTGTCGATTCCCTTTACGGAATCTGCTGAATAGGTAGCAAACGACAGGCTTGCAAACATTTTCAGTTTTTCTAACCATCAGGCATATAATGGCGGCCATTATTTGGAAAATAGTATCACGATAAAGAAGTTGAATTCAAAGACAAAACCTTGCAAATTCAAAGATATACGAACCGATTCCTTGGCTAATTTCAAAGCTTGGGCCTTGATAACAGCAAGTTCAGCTGGACTTATTGATTCCTCTCCTAAGCCCGGACCTGGTATTGTGGAATCAGCTTCCGCTTGGTAATCTCCGACCGATCGCCTGATGTGTGCGTTAATGCGTTCTTGTTCGATCTGTGAATGAAAAAAAATTCATTTAGCTATGTCTAGTTGCCGAGCTTTTCAATGTTCAAGATTTCTCCAAATATCTCCCAAAAATTGCCCCATAAAGGCCAGTTTCCAGTCAGAGGAATTTTCCGAGCGGGCGGAAATTCTTTTGTCTACGAGAGAAAATGTCGCTTTGCAATTGAATAGAAATTTGAGGTTGAGTGACTTTTGATTGTGAAAACCCCGCCCGCTTGGAAAATTCCACTGACTGGAAATCAGCCTTAAAGCTGAATTCACACTTCATGCGACTTTCTTTGTGCGATGCGGCACGTGAGGCAAAATTGACTTCATCCAACTTTGGCGCATTGCCGCGCTTTAGGGTTATTTGGAAAGCGTCAAGAACGACGCTTTCAGTGTGAATTCAGCTTAACTTCGTTGTTGAGGATCCCCTGTTGTCTGGGTGAGAGAGACTCGATAGCCCATTTAACACTAGATGAACAAATCATCTAAACGTTCAAGTCGTCTCATAATAGACCTTTTAGCTATTCTGAAAAGAAGTTTGGAACAAACGATATTTTTATCCATTTTGTAGAATTTTCGAATGTGCACAAAAGAGATAGAAGCTCCAATCTTAATCGAACCTTACGTATAAAAATGTATAAAATATCGCTCGATCCAGACTCTTTTGCAGAATAGCTAAAAGGTCTATTGTTTGTCTGATGAAAATTTTGAGACAGATTTTTGACGACTTTTCTGCGTTGACAAAAAAATCGTGTTTGAAAAAATCGTCTGGAAAGAGGAACAGACAGAAAAATCAGATGACTTGTCCGTCCAAACGATTGGTTAGTCTTCTTTTCTGTCGTCTAATGAGAAAACGGCTAATGAATTTCTCGACTTATGTGAAGCATATGTCAAAGACCGTTATCTGTCGCCAGCTCTTAAAGTTCAGATAAAACAGCGAAAAATGAAGACCCTTACAAAACGATAGACTCACTACAAAAAGCCCCTTCACTTACGTTTATTGAATTTGTCTTCGTTGTCGCAATAGTTGTAAGGATAGATAAGTTCAGGGGAGCAAAATTAGGACGAATGTAGTCTGGCAAAACAAGGAGCTTCACTAAACTCACCTACTGCGCAACTCCAATGATGATAAATAGGGGTTATCATCGTTAAAATGAAAGCGCGCTGGATTTGTACTAGCGCCAAATTACTTATGTAAAACACTCTCCTCCACAGAGGCCCTTAACTTCCTCCACCCCAAAATAGGGCCTCTGCGGAGGTGAGGACACGTACAACTTATTGTTTTTGTTGTTCGTGAACTTTTAGCCTGACTTTTTAGACGAGCCATTTCCTCCACAAGTCATTGAAATTTATACAAATTGCTGTAACTCAAGGTAACTCTTGGAGTTTTATTGTTTGGATTTACAGAAATCGGTACCCGATAATACGTTTGATCTCGACTTGTTACAAGTTTGAGTTTTAGAAATAAATTCTTGCTCGAGATATCGTCACGGAGATACTCTCCTCCGCGAGGTTTCTTTATTTGTTACGCATGCTCCGCAGTTCCATGGTCCGTAATTTCCTCGCGGAGGAGAGTATCACGGAGAGGAGAAAGGCATTCCGATTAGCTCAAATCGGCAGAGAACCGGTAAAATTGTTCGGACAGAGTTCTACCAAACCAACCACCTTCAAAACAGCAATAGTTTTTTGGTAATTGAAAAAACGTTGTATCCCTTATAAGGCTGCCGAGCTCCTTTCACCTCTCTTCTCCAACGATCGATAATTTCTCTACCAAGTCTAAAGTCTCTCACAGTAGATGCCAGGCGAAAACATTAGCGAATAAAAAATGAAATTTGCATTAATAATTTTGCGTTACCGCCAATCTCACCTGGCATCTAATGTGACACAAACTAAAGAATTCATTAACTGCTGTATAGCCTCTCTCAAGTCTTGTCACAATTTTCTCGTTGTAGAAATTGACGATTCCGCAAAAGATGGCGTCGAGGGGCATTTAACCAAAATGCATTGCGTTTGATGATCGAATTTCTATAGAATCACTGTTGATTCCATTATAGAACGCAATGCATCTTGGTCAAATGCCCCCCAACGCCATCTTTTCCGGAATCGTCTATTGAGCAATATTTCTGGTTTAGATAATTGGTAAATAATTTTAGATAACACCAAATCAGAGTCCAGAAAAAGTCACGGCTCCACTGCTGTGAGCCGGAGAAATGTTTTGTTGTTAATTTCATGTTTGAGGAAGGTTTGGTAACTTTTATTAGAAACCTAGGAAAATTTTGGGTAATTTTGGCAACAGCAACTGGCTTGTAAATTCTAGGGATATAAACAACCCGAGGGGTTCGACAAATCTGGTTATTTTGACTTGATAAATTGAGGAGGGTTCAACTAACGAAATTTCGCATTCGGAGGAAGGTTCAACCTTTTTCTGGACTCATTGCCAAATACTTCTTCTCGTTTGGATTTTCTCCTCGATGATTTTGCTGCGACCAAACGGTTCCCGCAAATGACCCAACATATAGGCCAACATTCATCCAACAAATGTTGGCTTTCGAATGTTTCACCACTCTTTTGGTGGCCCACAATTGTTGCAACGCACTTTAACTTGATTCTTCGTAAAAAAAAAAATACTCTATAGGCAAGGGCTGGCGCTCTCTGCCAAGATTTCGACCTTTTCCTTGCAAGATCTCACTATTCAGAATTCCAAATTTTACTTGA
>REGM01000005.1:1376479-1401571 GCA_004194415.1 Aurelia aurita
ATCTTTCTGAGACGTAGTAGTTCTTAATAAAAGTAGGAGTCAATTAATAAACAGAAAAGAATCAATCACATGGAGAGTTTGCGAAAACATGAATGGGATGTGGCGGTTTTTATATGTTTCATTTGCAGACATTCATGGTTTTTATTAAAAGAGGTATTATTCACCCTGGCTAAGCTTCTATCCTGGTTGAACAGGTAAGGATTTGGAAGGGAGTGTTCATTCAACACTAGCACACAAATAACAGTGGTCACATACATAATTATGTTAAAGTCTAGGCCTGCAATACGAGGTGCTGTAATAAATATGCATATAAACTTGCAAATTTAACAACTAATCAAAATGTAATCTTAAATCTACCATCCGGCAAAAAATTTGCCAATCTACAAATACATACATCCGGCATAAAATTGCCAAGTAGATATATACCATCTTTAAATTACTGTATACTGGTTCTAAATACTTTCCTTTTGAACTAAACTAAAAATACGATCATGACCTCAAAGATACTTACCACTATCCTTTGTGAGACTGTAAATGAATAAATATAAGAAAAACATAGTAAGTCGAGGAACAAAAGCTCACTTCAGTTTATGGGACAAATACAATTAGGCCCCGTTCACACTGCTCCGTTTTGTACAAAAACGAAGAGAAAACATCTGTTTTTGTGAAAGTGTTCACACTGCTCGGCACAAAAAGGCACAAAAACGGAGGTTTTCCAAAACGCTGTCGAAAGTGGATATCCACAAAATGGAGGTTTTTGAAAACGCTGCAAAGTTTAACAACGAGGTTCGCAAAAACGGAGCAAAACGGATATTTTTGGCTTCATTTTTGTGATCAGGTGTATCAATGTGAAAGGACAAAAAAGGATGTTTTTCAACAAAAACGGAGCAATGTGAACAGGTAGCTTGGATGCATCAAAAACAGATAATAACAAAAATGGAGCAGTGTGAACGTGGCCTTAATAATTGAATTTCTGCAATATGAATACATTGATATTACTCAGATATCATCAAATCTTTTGATTTTGTTCTTACTTTTAACAAAGAATCTACAGATGGTATTAAAAATTGACAAAGTCTAGAGCGATTTTCAATTTTAAAGGCACTGACCACTGAATTTGTCCTGATATTACAGTCAAAACATGCAAGAAGCAGTGCAAAAGCATACAGCATATTATCTGCTGTGAGTTTGGATTTTAAGATTCAAAGTAAACTGATTTCTTCTCTTGAACATTAAAATTACAATTTTTTTTAAAGTTTCAAAATGAATTATATATCTAAACATTAATCGTCTCAAATCTATTACATCATCTCTCTTACCCCTAACACAAATTCAGCACAGCAAATATCCTAAAAGCTATTTCAAAAATGAAAGTTCTTATTAGTTCATATATTTAAAATTAGACTTTGCAACATATAGAAGTATAAACTCACCTTTTTATACCTGCAAAAAATTAATAAACACTACATGCCAACAATCCCAGTACTAATTCAGATTTTAGTTTAAATATTTACTAAATAACTCACTCAGGTATATTCTTACCTTCCTTAACCTGATCTCTTCCTTTTTCTTTTCCAAGAAAGCAGTTGGGATACCACCAATATTTGCTTGGGCACTGACGAGTAGCTCCCAGAGCTCTCCCATGAAAACCCTGGCATTTTTTCCTTGAAGGAAACCAGTTAGCTGGATCTGAATGTTCTTTGGATCTGGAACCTGAAAAATACAAAATTTCAGTGATGTAAAGCAGCAAAGCAAACCATTATTTTAGGCACAAGGGAGGATGCGCGCTCTGCACACCCAAGCCAAAACTTTCCCAAAAGAAAGAACTTTGGTAATTAATAGTAATTCATTTGAAAACATTCATTGACATGTTGTCAGCATTGCCTCCAAATCTTTGGTATCTTTAAAAAACATTGCATGGAATGGATGGTTGATACATCTTCTGTTTGATTTAATGGCTTGAAAGGAACTTCAAATACTTTGCTATAATCCTATATGTAGCAGTTCTGATATCTTGATTATTTTCAGAATTACAGCGTCTTCTTTGCTTGGGCCAGCTTTGAGAATGTGACATCATCAAATTGCTGAATCGTGAACTAGAAAATCTAAAGATTTTTGCTTATTATTTGAAGTATTATTTGAACAAGTATTTGAANCTAAAGATTTTTGCTTATTATTTGAAGTATTATTTGAACAAGTATTTGAAGTTCCTTTCAAGCCATAAAATCAAACAGAAGATGCATTAACCATCCACGCAGATGCAATGTCTTTTAAAGATTTGGAGGCTATGCTCATGCTTTCAGCTTTATCACCAGCCCATAGAAGTAAGGTGGATGATACCCTTGGCATCATGTTTTTGTTCAAAATTCCTAAAAATGGAATAATTAAATCACTGATAAAGTTATACAGCATATAAATATAGCTATCAAAGGTGTAGGTGAAGGTGGCAGCTGGTATTTAGCGCCAATCGCTGAGATGATGGTTGGATCGATAATCAAGTCTGCAACCCCTTATGATGCTGACAACTGTGCCATAACACCTTCAAAGGATTGAAGGATTCATAAATAACCGCAATCATTGAAAGCCAAAGTTTTTCAACTTGGAACACAGGATTAATTATGTGCTGAAAGATGAACTTTTCTAACAAAGAAGGCACAAGACCATTTCTTCCCTACCATCCTGGCTAATTTTACATTGACTAGGACGATGATTTCCCCTTGAAAAGGGTTATTGAGTTAACCAAAAAAACTTTACGAACACAGAAAGTATTCATTTACTTTGAAGTAATTCAAAACACAAGACAAAATATTTCATCTCACCTTTTCACCATCTAAAAGCTCAAAAATGAACTGCGTAACAACTTCATCCTCCACCCCAAGAAGTTCTGTCAATCTTTTGGTAACCCATGGTTTTATTGTGTCAATATTGACCTTGTCCATGTCCACCTATGGAGAAATTGAATTCAGCTTAGTTAAAAAAAGGTTAATTCTAACAAGAAACAGTTTTTATTTCAGCCACAGTAGAGCTTCTATTTGTACAGCAAGGGGTGCACTGTTCGATATGAGAATTTACCTTAGATCATTGGTTTCATTTAGATTGAAGGATTTGCTTGTTCTTCTGATCAGCGGAAGTTTACTTAACTCATATGCTCCGAGAACAATAACGCGTTTGCTTGCTTCGAATCCCAAAGCCCATTGATCAAAAGCTGTCACCATATCCCGAGAGGAGTTCGCGCGATGAAGGTTTTTTGCACTGATGCGTCCGCCAGATGCGTCCGCCAGGAATATTTTCCATACGCCACAAGGTAATCCATAGCTTATTGTCCCCTATAGAATTTTGAGATTTTAGGCTTTGTGTACGCCGGCGTACGCCAAATTCAAGGTGCTGTCCGCCATATAAATATGGCAGAAACCCCCTCGATTCCAGTATGGGTGCTCAACTGGCTTCAAATACACTAGTGAAATGACTACTGGCTTCTTGTAATCAAAATTTGCCCAAAATAAAACTTTACTGGATTTAGCAATCTTGACCATTGATCTCCTGAATAATAATGTGCAACATTCCCAAGCAGCACATACTCCCCATTATTTCTAATTTCTATTTGAACAATCAGACAATAAATAAATAATGAATCTTTTTCATTTTTTATTCATCCAGAAGTTTGTAGGACATATGCTCCCCTTGCAACATAAACTTTTCAGTCTGATCATTGTGCCTTTAGAGCAGCACTCAGACCATCGAAAACACCGTTTTAGTGTACGAAAATTCCCGCTCATATTCACCTTCGTCTCCAAAATTGTCTCGAACCTCATGGCTTTTATCAGCTTCTTTTCTTTATCTGCAAAACGGCTGTCTTGGTCTGCACTGGTTCCCTAAAAAGAAATTATTACGATTAGTTACGTCGTACCATCTATATGAACCATCGATAACATGACGAAAAGAGAAGGGAAGTTTGCTTACTCGAAAGAAACCGGCGTCCATCTTGAAAGTGTGCTTGGAAGGAAAGGGCAATGAAAGAAAAGAAAGAGCGCATGTGCCGTAGACTTTTCTTTCTGATGCCATGCGGGATGCACGCGGGACTTTCAAAGTGTTCAGTCAGTCTCAAAATCTTACCCAAAAATAATTTTTGTGCAAAACTTGGCCAGAAAATTTGACCAAATCAAATAAGTTCTGCATTTAGAAAATCAAAAGGAATGATTATAGATACAATGGATACAGTGCACTGCATTTATTCTCATTTTGTTTTTGCTTCAGGAACTTTGAAATTAAATTTTCAACATTTTGTTCTATATTCCGGTTGAGAAAGAAGACGTTTGTGAAGTACACGCGGGACAAGGCAATGATGTTGGACTCGTTCTGTTGCTGTTGCTGCGTTTGTTGAACGTTCAGAAGATTCCAAGATGGCCGCTCTTGTGGACTATGTTGCAGACAGTGATAGCGAAGATGAAACTGGTGCTGGTCCAAGTGAAGAGCATACTTTGCATTTACAAGGTAGCATGAAGTCGATGGAAGAACTGAAGAACAAAATGCAGCTGAATATCAAGCCAGAAGTTGTTTCTAAGGTTAGTAATAACACAGGAAAACAAACATTAGTGAAGTACACGCGGGACAAGGCAATGATGTTGGATTCGTTCTGTTGCTGTTGCTGCGTTTGTTGAACGTTCAGAAGATTCCAAGATGGCCGCTCTTGTGGACTATGTTGCAGACAGTGATAGCGAAGATGAAACTGGTGCTGGTCCAAGTGAAGAGCATACTTTGCATTTACAAGGTAGCATGAAGTCGATGGAAGAACTGAAGAACAAAATGCAGCTGAATATCAAGCCAGAAGTTGTTTCTAAGGTTAGTAATAACACAGGAAAACAAACATTCACAGTTTTTTACTTTTGTTTTCCAATTTTTTGGGCCTAAAAATTTCTGCTAATTTACACGTTTGTTCTACAACAAGAAACTAGTTCTAGGATGGCCAAAAATTTAAGTTAAAAATCATGTTACTCTTGAGTTATGATGAGGTGTCTCTGCAGAATCAATTCCACGTTTTGACTTTTTTTGAGCATCAATTTGTCCTGAAAACTTATTAATTAAAGGAGTCATAGAAATTAAATCATAATTCTTGCACAAAAGTCAAAGTTGAGAAACTTACTGGTTGGTTTTTTTAAGTTTAAAAATACATATAGATTTCTTTTTGTGTCAACATAAATAAACTGTACATGGGCCATCATGGGTACTTACCTTTTTGTCTTTCTTTCTATCTACTCTTCTTTGCCTTTGGTATTTTTAGTGTGTCTTGTCTTCATCATTATGATATTTTCCTCTTTAAAGATAAACTCTTAAAATAAGAAAACATTTTGAAGAACTTTTATGGATAACATTTGGTCTGACATCTTGCTAATTGCTATATATATATATATTAAATATTGTGTTCTCATCTATCTTAGCATGAACATGACACAAAGTTTCTGGTGAACCCTTCAAGCAAAGTACTCAAATATAATCCAAAATATGAGGAGCTGTTTGCCCCAGCGGTAAAATATATACTTATATTTTTCACTTGAATTAAAATGCTTATTTCTACCAATAGACGATTCGGGGGAAGATGGCGTCGAGGGGCATTTGACCAAGATGCATCGCATTTGATGATTGAATTTCTATAGAATCACTGTTCATTCCATTATAGAATGCAATGCATCTTGATCAAATGCCCCCCGACGCCATCTTTGTCCGGAATCATCTATTGCACAAAGTAAAGTATCTGCATTTGAGAGACCAAGTATAGGGATTTAACAGGGGAAATTTTGAAGGTTGAGGTGTTTATTCTTAGCCAAGAATGTAACTTTAACTTTGATCATTTTTAATTTTTCATCCTATGCTGATTTTAGAATTTTAAACTATTTCAAGCACATTTCTGTCTCTTAGAACCCCTTGAAAATACCTCAATCAAGTATCTGCAAAGCTATTTTCAAGATTGTATTTTTAATATAGCATATTTCATTTGGATTCATTGCAGTAAAATAGCTAGATTCTGTATATTTCTAACAAAGTGACTGTACAATTATAGATACACCTTTCTGCATATTAATTGAATCTAAAGCACACTTCTATTCGGGGCACTCTCCTCCATACCATGACCAAATATGACCAACAATTACAGGCCTTACTGGGAATGGTGTGCGATCGCTCTCGCACGCCTTGGCGCACGCCTCCCTTTTCCTAGGAGTGCGATTTGTCGCACGCCTCGATCTGGCAGCGAAGTTATTTTGCTCTGATTTACCAGAAACCTTTGAAACTCAAATCACTTATACCCTTCAATGATCATCTATTTCAGCTTCAAGGTGTTGTGTGGTTGTCGTTGTTTAAAATTAGTGGCATTCAATCCAGTTAATTATCACTTGATGATCGGAATTGCACAGCAATTCAAATTTTTTTCGGAACTCACAAACTTTAGCATGGTTTCCATTAAATCGTAAGGGGATCAGCAACAGTCTGCGATCGTCGGCGATCCCATCTTCCATCTGCGATCATAATCTCGACCGTTTGCAACGAAGCAGTCAAAGAACGTTTTCAAACCCCAAGGAAGGCACTTCAACATGGAAGTTCAAATCTAACTGGGCAATTTGATCCATGTCATTTTTCTTAAACAAAAGGATGCCTGTGATGATCGGCGATCGTCTGCGATGTGTGTTTCCATTAAAATTTTCCAAGATCGGAACAGTCGTAACGATTGGGAAAGTCTTTCCCGACGGTTACAATTCACGATCGAGAACGGTCGTAAGGATCGTAAGCAAGTGTTTCCATTAAATCCGGAACACAAAGCAGACAATCGCTGACGATTGCAGACTGTCGCCGATCCCCTTACGATCGAGCTACGATTTACTGGCAACCAGGCTTTAAGGACGTCATTAGAAAGTCCTTAAATGCAAAAATTGAATGGAAAATCAAACAACGATCACTGGCTGACGTTCAGTAGTTGTGAGTTGAATCTTGTTGAATGTGGATGGTCTTACGTATTTCTGTTGCGCTGAGAGAAAAATGGCTTCGTTAGCTAAGAAAAAGAAAGGAAGCAAACTTAATATGGCCTACCAAAAGTTTCTTACTAGTTTGTCATGAGTTTCTTAGTTCTTAGCGTCCTAGATAACATTTCTTAATTTTACAATAACTCACCTACAGTTCCTTACCAGCGATTTTAAAAAATATGCGTGTAATGTTAAGTTAATATGCAAGTGACTTAAGATTTCTTAACTACAATAACTGTACTTATTATTTCTTGATACATGTTTGGTTCTGTTTAGAAAGATGTTTACTTGATCAAGTGGTTTCTTTGCTGGTTTCTTTTTTCTGCAAAGGAAGTCCAGAAAGTTCTTCTCGATCAATATCTAAGTGATTTTACGAGATTTTCAACTGCACACCATCGCACGCCTGAAATGCTCAAGGAGTGCGATTTACCGCACACCTGCAAAATTATTCCCAGTAAGGCCTGAATTACGTTTTCAGAATCTACTGATCAAGATCTTTCCCATCATTGTATCAGATTTTGTGAATAATGTTTTCAAATTTTAACACATTTTAGGGTTTAACCTAAGCATAGAGCAAAGAGTTTGGTTTGTGAAAACCTCCTCTTAAACTCCCCCCCCCCCAAAGAAGATTTACCGGATTTTGGACATGCTGCTGTGGAGAAAGACATTCTGTATCAAGATGTGTGAATCCCAGGTTCATACCAATTTTTCTGGGTCAATCCGTTGTCAAATGGACTACTATTGTTCCCAAGGATTCCTGCATACTTTATCATGACGTCACAATAAAATGGTATATAATTTCAAAAATATCATCAATTTTTGGAATCTACTTGAAAAATGGTCCTGAAAAAACTTTAAGGGATGAAATGGGTACAGCAGTTGCATGAGGTGAGGTCTTGCTGATAAGTGTTACCAGACTACCTTCGATTCAATTGATATGCACATGGGTGTCGCAGAAAGCTATAGAATTTAAAATGACACTTCTTTCAAAAATTTTATCTCGTATTGTATTCAAGCCTCATTAATGTGCTTGAGCAGCGCTCGCAGGCACAAAGTATCATTTGGAGTGCTTTGAATGCAGGCACATTTTTTCCAACCATTTGCTCGCAGGCACAGAATATTTTTAATCAGGCCTGCTTGTATTTAGACTTTGAAAAGGAAGATGTCATTCTTTTTATTCATAGGTTGGTCCAGAAAATCCCTTCAAGTCAAGACAACAAAAGGCAAATAAGAACACACTGTCAGGTATATATATATAAAACTGTTTATTAATTTTCCAACTTATATAAATGTTTTCTTATGTAATAGAGTAGTGTCCCCACAATGGTATTTTTCAAGAAATCTGCGCTCACAGTATCATTCAATTTGTTCTGGTTGCCTGCTTTTTAAATCATCTTCATCTCTTCTTTGTTATAACACTCTATTTATAAGCAAAAGATTTCCTTCCCCAGATGCTAAATTCACTAACTACATTTCCTAATGTATAGTTGGTTCTGTATGTCATTGCAGGATTTGTTGAAGAAGCACACATCAGTGATTTCCAGTTTGACAATCAGAGGAAGACATTTCATAGCTATGGCAAGTAGTACTTTCACATACTTCATAACCTAGAGCTGGGATTGTGCAAAACACTGTGCACTCTACATTTATATTTTTTAGTAATGAAGGATTTGGCACTTTGATTTATATTGGCTTTGAGTTTGCCAAACAAATGAATGTAGCGTGCACAATAATTTCACTCCCTAGTGAAAATCAAGTTTGACTGATTATGTAGCATTTACTTAAAATATCAAGTGACGTGCCATCGCAATTACTTGACCATTATTGGTTTGAACCAAAATAGAACAATTTACTGGATGCCAGTAACAGAAATACATGACCAACAAAGGTGATACATGACAGACCTTGTGCACATTAGCACTGTTTTCCTAAAGAGTTCTTAAGCTTGTCATACCTCTTGAGGATTCTTATCTTATCAAGAATCAGTACTGCCTGTTTCTTAGGCCTGGATTACACGATACCGGATTGCTTTTGACATCGGGTTGGTTTCAACCCATCCTAGTCAAATTCGCATCGTTTTCATTGCAGTCACACATCATCGACACCAGATTGCTCTGAACCCACTTTGACTGCATTTACACACCACCGAGTCACCCTGCACTGCGAAGTCAATGCCTATTGTTCTTTACAACTGTGATGCCATGTTTATTTGTTCTAGAAAACAAAGCAGTTTGCAGAGAAAGGTTTTGGAATGGAATGACATCGGATTCATGCAGTTACATGAAATGGAATGTGGAGTTGAGTCAATCGGATTGGTTTTCGCCTCATCTCCAAAGCGGAGTCATTTTAATCAGCAAAAACGGAGTGGATTGACACCGGATTGCTTTGGCGTCGTGTAACTGCACCCCCCTATCTGATGCGAAAAGCAATCCGATGTGAGATGAATTTGGTATCGTGTAACTGGGGCCTTAGTTTAACATCTAAATATTTTGATTGCTTTCCAGGATATGCAATAGACCCAAGTGAAGAAAATGCCATTGGAGAGAAGTTAGTGCTTGTTTTATTCCCTTACTTATTATTCATCTTGCCATCTCAGATGCATCAGGGCCTTTAGGGGTGGTTCCTGAGTTTCTGTAAATGCTTATTTGTACTAATGTATGTAATATTTTGAAACAAAAACGCTTGTGTAGTAGTGGTTTCTTTATTAGTCAAACTGCTAAACCTTGAAGCAATATCTGTCATGTTTCTGTTTATGTACCAATTAATCTGCTGAAGAAGATACACTTGATCAGTACAAAAACCGTTTCCTAATTAATGATGCTGTTATAAGTCAAATGATTTTGTTTGTACACATAGAAAAATGGGTTACATGACAATGATATACCCAATGCCAATTCACTTGAAGTTGAATGTCTTTATTTTGATAATTTTAATGTCTGATGTTTGTCTCTAGACTGGTTGGAGATGAAGGTAAAGCTTCCGAGTCAAAAGGTAAGTCCTGTCTGTAATAATGTAAAT
Source organism: Aurelia aurita (assembly GCA_004194415.1). NCBI lineage: Eukaryota > Metazoa > Cnidaria > Scyphozoa > Semaeostomeae > Ulmaridae > Aurelia > Aurelia aurita. The sequence goes on from REGM01000005.1 coordinate 1,386,508, forward strand.
AGTCATGTGGCCATATTATCCCGCTGACATTGTAGTTGTTGTTGTTTACGTAGTTGAATTGTTATGTTACCGTTGAAATGAAGGTGACTCGTATTTATGTCTCCCTGCTCTATACAAGTTATTACAAATGGCGCATAAATGAGTGACGACGAAGAGCACCAATTGGAGCGGCCTGCCCCAGTGCTAGCACCAGTGATACAAGTTATTACACTGTCTTATATTTGAAGATGATCCTTGTACTATTTACTCTCAATCTTAAACTACCGGGCGCCAAAAAAGTAGACGAAAATTCTATTATTGCATCTATCATTTAAATGTCTTTCATTTAAATGTCTTTTCGCCCTGGTTTTGTCAATGATTAAATTACTTTCAATGATAATAACCATTTTGTTCTCACGGCTTAAAGGGTATGTAATAACGTCTTGAAACTGAGGTTGCCTTCACGCACATATTATCGCTTGATAACTCGGGGACGGGCTGACACTTGACTAAATTAAATATTTTTATTCAATTCAGTCAATTCAGTTACAGTGTCAGCCCGTCCCCGATTTATCAAGCGATAATATGTGCGTGAAGGTGACCTCAGGCTCTGGTGATGGCTTTGGATAAAGCTGAAACATGAAATAGGCTGGATAGCCTAAGCCAGGCAGTTGATTCACTCTGGCGTCCGTTGAGTACTGGCCTCTCAATCGTTTCATTACACCATCAATGGTGTAGTGGAATGATCGTTGGACTACCGCCGCGTTGATCGGAGTTCGAGTCCTGTCTGGTGCTGTTGATCCGAGTTCGAGTCCTGTGTGATGCAGTAATTTTGAATTTTTCACGTGAACAACAATATTTGACATCTTGAAAGATCTTTTTTTAACCATATTCTGTAAGGGACTTGATATTCTGAAGAAAAGCCGTAATTTTGCAAGTTTTCGTCAATATTCAAGTGTTCAATATCAATGCGAGTTCCTATCTGACATTTAAGACCAAGAAAGATGCTTAAAGAACACCAATCAACCAGCATCCTTTGCGCGCTTCGCTTGTTGCCTTTCGACTGTGGTGGCCTTTTTCATATGACAACATTCTCTGCAAAGCGCGACTGCAAAGGATGCTGGTTGACCGGCGTTCTTTAATGTAGACAATCAATTGTGCATTATCTCAGTGTGCTTCACAAACAGGTAGCTCTCAAAGCAACAATATTGCCAATGTTAACCTATCGAAAAGATTCGCTATAAGTGAAAACGTAAGTTTGTCTTTCATCTATTAACCCAAAAAGAAAATTCGAAGATTATACCGGGTGTCCCAGAAAAAATTACTCCTGTTAAAATAATCAACCAAACTCCATTATCAAACCTATGATTATAAATAGTGTGTTTGATTTGTTTTGCCAATGACCCAAAAATAGTTTAAGATGATAAAATGCTTGTTTTCAATACTTGCATGTTGAAAAACCTGATTTTGAGCTATAGTTTTTAAGCAACATTGTCAATCTTGCCTAAGTGCCAACATTTTCAGATTTTTGATCATCCTTGAAGTCTCCAATGACAGTGTGCGTTTCTTTTATGTCATTTATGACCTAATTAAAAGCTTAATATACGCAAAGAAATTGATCTGGTAATCATCAGTGCTTTTTTGCAGTATGCTTCAAAACCACGCTGCCCTAAAAAGAACTAAACTTGCTAATTTCTAAACCAATTCCAAGATCAGCTATACCTGGGAAAATAATTTGGTTTTTTTTATCTACTTGCCATAAAAATAAATTTAAAGATCGGCCATGTAATCAAATTTTGGTAATTTTTCAAACAGGAGTACTTTTTTGGGACACCCGGTATATGCAATCTACTTTGTTACATTTCAAACGTGCCTTACATTTTGTTTTATATTGCTACTGAATAGCATCATTTGATTTTTAGAGGTTACTGTGTTCGAAGACATCAAAGCTCGACCTGGTGACAAGAGAAGACGAGAAGATGGTGGCGATCCATCTGATATTGAGTCATACAAAGGTTATTAAATTCTCGTATTCTTTAGCTGAAAACGCAACTTTAACGAACGGTCGCTATTGTGGAATCTTCTTAAAACTTCATGACACAAATGTTTTTGCCAAAGATTCTGATCCAGTGCTCAAAATTATTGCATGTGGAAATTTCATATTCAATGTGCTTTGCTTGTAATATTGACCTCACAAAGATGGGCAATTGAAAATGAACAGTGAAAAATTGCTAGGGGCCTAAATTGATTACTTCAACCAATATGTCACGAAAACTTTGGTTTAAGTGGTGATAAATTATCCAGCTTATTCTTCAACGTTGGTTTTTATAGTTTCAATACATTCTTTATGTATTAGTAAAAGTAACGGTTTTCCTTTTGGCCTTTCAAGTTCAATTGACTGATCGTAGTTTTATACGTTTTGATTATTGTTTTGTGGTAGTGAATTTTTGACCTTTTTCGCAGGTCCATGGGCCAGGTTCGTTGATGAGGCACAAGTTGCAAAGCCTTCAGAGGTAAAATTATACTATTTTTCTATATTAATTTTTGTTGCATTGTTCTCTCCGTAGTAGTAGTGTGCGTTTGCATTTTAACTGTAAGTTTGTATAGACATCATTTCACTGAGCAGAAAAGGGTTAGAACAAGATATTCCATAACGATACCAGATGAACAAAAACAATGTAAGATTTCCCCTATGAGTCTTATCTATTAAATGGCCCCTGTTAACAAGGACTGTAAAGCAAATATCAACAATTATTGTCTCTGTTTTAATTAAAACACTAGATGCGAACTAGCTAGAAATATGTTATATTCTTAGGAGCAACAAGCTGTTCTGGAACAGTATGAATCAGCCAAGCAAAAGAAAGGCAAGAAAGAGGAAGAGAAGGTCGAAGAAAAATCAAAATTACACAGTGAGTTATTTAAGTCTATGATCTTCATGATGTCCTATCTGTCTTCTAAGACTTTAGTTAAACTGATACAGATAGTACACAACTAGAAGGTTTAACAACGATTTTTAGAATAGACTCAAAGAAGTATGTTTTCAAAAGGATTGTGCACGTACCACGGGCAACAGTTGGGTTGCTTATGAATTATCGTGCCACTATGATGCCATGTACGTAGGTCACATGCCAAAGATTACTTGATAGGAGTACAAAACATTTTCTATCAAATCTCTGCCAAAAAAGTCAGTTTCCCAAGAACAACTCCCCACTCGAGCTTGTTTTTATTTCGAAGAGTTTTTATTCAATTTCTATTTCACTTTAATCAGTATGTAGTCAAATATCGCTTTTCTAGAAACCAATTAATTCATCTGCCACCTGATTATAAATAACCATGTGTGAGTAAATTCGTAGAACAAAATTTCATTTAGTCACACTCTGATGACGACATAAGTCAGAAAGGCCTCAATGTGCTAAATCTTCTCGTTTTTTTGCGTCTGAATCTCTTTAATCAGTTATGTGTTTTGAAACTGATGAAAAGAATTACCGTGTTTTTCTCTGCTTTTTTAGTCACCGATGCTTACGATTATCAAGGAAGGTCATTTCTCCATATACCGCAAGATCTTGGTGTTAATCTGACTGCAGAAGAACCACCTGATAAATGTTATCTACCAAAGAAACGAATTCACACTTGGTTAGTTGGCTTCTTCTATTTATTCACTGTTGAACTAAAGGTCCCTACTCAACCAGCATATCTTCACTGATAAAGACCTTGCATGCTGCATTTTCATGGACCATCCTAATGTAAGAGAATGTGTCATATGATTGGGCTACCACAGTTGGAGAATAGGCTACCACAATTGACAAAATCAAGTGGCTCCTTAATGGAATTAATCCAAGTATCTTCAGTATGAAAGAAATTCTCGCAAGAAAGCTAATCACAAAGATTTCTCGGGCTGTCTTGAGCTGCATACAACAATTCAATCAATAATATGTTGGTATTTGAACGGCTAGAAGCGTTGAAATGTGTAGTGATGTATTGCTATCAGGATTATTTTCATTGTCTTCTTCTGGTGGATTTTGTTTTGTTTTATACCTTTACTAATACTCTTTCAATTTCAGGACCGGGCATTCCAAAGGCGTGTCAGCCATTCGGTTGTTTCCAAAATCTGGTCATTTATTGTTATCATGCAGTATGGATTCAAAAATAAAAGTAAGTGAACGATAATTTCATTTTCTTGCTTTCTGTAAAAAGCTGTTTTAACGTCTGCACACTACGAAGTGGGCATGAACGATGACAACCTACCTGGTGAAAAGTGGTCCGAAAAAACCTTTTACAGAAATTAAAGCAGCCACCGAAAGGAGTGATTCAAACGTTGTTTACTAGCTAAAAAGTCTTCATCTCAAAATCCTTCAAAACAGGCCTGAAATCAGTTATCAAATTTATTAGCAATCAAGCCTCATTATAATAGAAAATAGACAAGATATGCTGACTGGCAGTGCTAAGTGCATGCGATTATGCAGCAGCCTCTTGATATACCTAGTAAATTTTTGAGCGATAAGATAGACAGATAGAATTTGATTTTGATAGCTGTGTGGCTAAATTGTTAGCAAATTTGATGAAAGATGTTTGGCGTGTTTTGAAGGATTTTGAAATAAAGCATTTTAAAAAAATCACAAGTAATTTGAAAATGTTACGACCGATTTGGACAATCTAAATTTCCTTATATAAGCTTATATGTTAGCTACACAGGTATTATCAGTTTATAGTAAGCTGATAAATGGTTTGAGCGCTACATTCTTCAAACACCCAAACATTTTTCTGACTCACCCTATATTTGCTAGAAAGTTGTTCTTCTAAGAATAATTCGAATTTAATTGAATTTTCAGCATGAAACTATACAGAAACTACTTGACACTAAATATCTTAAACTTCGCGAATAGTATTTAACAACAAATGTAGCATTGAACTGATTTGATTTGATTTTATTTTATATTCTTTAACCACGGTAACCCCGTCAGCTAAGGCTGCTTTTCAGGGGGCCGTGCCAAAAAATTTACAATTTACAATTTAATACATATAGAATTAAAAAATTTATAACCTAATTACAAAACTAAAATCTAGAAATAAATACATTATGGTCATACTCATAAACGACGCGTTTAAAAAGCATATAGAGAGGGTGCTTGCTTGACCTCAGGTTCAAGATTATTCCAAAGGTGCGCACCACGATACGAGAATGATTTCTGCCCATTTGTCGTTTTCATAAGAGGGACGCGTAAGTCAGTCTCAGAGTTTCTTAACTTGACAGTGTCCCGTGAAGAGTTTTTTTGAACTGAACTCGTTGGAGTATCGTGACTTACGTACGTGAATGATTTAAAAAAGTCAATTCCTTATTGTTCTTAATTTGATGAACAATTATTTTTTACAGTTATGGGAAGTTTATAACAAAAGAAGATTATTACGAACGTACACAGGTAATTTTCGTAATCACTTTTGTGTTGATTTTTCAGATACAGTTAAGACCAAGTTATGTTCAGCAATAAAAACACTTATGCTCCTCGCGAAAGGTTGTGAAATGTCATCTTGAAGACCTTACTTTGAGCCATAGGTTTCAGAATAACTAGTAAATATCAACCAAGAGCCTTAAGTTAACAATTGAAACTTAACTTTCAATTCGTACATGCTCACGAGATTTCTTTCTGGCAAAATGAGCCGTTTCAAACAATTCGAATTGACAGATTGATCAGATCTGATGTAAATGTTTTGCAATTTCGTTGTTTGCTTAAAAGCCAGGTAGCTAAGACAGTTATGAATTTTGCCAGTTTAAGGCCATTGTTGGGATGCTCAATATCGCTAAAACAAATTTTATCTTTGATGTAACAAATTTTATCTTCGGTCAATAATAAGGGGCTTGGACTACTTCCCTTGATGCCTGAAATTGCAAATTACGTATGCATAGCTGTAGTGTCTTTGCTCAGCCCAGAAAAATTTATTGACCTAGTGCCCTTTTAAACCGATTACTAATCTTTTAACATAACGTATGAAATTAAATGTAAGTTAGGTAATGTAAATGTAATGTAGTGTAAGTAACGTGTATCTCTGTGATGGGCTGAGCCTTTTTGGAGATTAACATTGTAGATTGTAGTAACACCTCAAGGAGAAAATGTTAGCAATGACAGTATTTTTGAATTTCTGTCATTTGCAAAAACTCGAAAGCTTTTTTTAAAATATTTTTAGCAACATTATTGATTAATGATGATTTTTATTGAATCTTTGGGTACGATATCAAATGATTCAAAGATTATTTCATGATTGTTACTTTTAAACTATAAATATATTCAAGAGCAAAATGCATTTCAATTTTATGTTTGCAGGTCATGGAAAAGCTGTTCGTGATATTTGCTTCAATAACGATGGGACTCAATTCTTAAGCTGTGGTTACGACAGATGGATAAAACTTTGGGATACTGAAACGGGTATGCTTGTTTAATACTTAACTACCTCCAAGTGGAATTTGAAGTATTCCAGCGCAATACCCCTTTTGTATTTTGAAGTATTCCAGCGCAATATCACTTTTTTAATTTGAAGTATTCCAGCGCAATACCACTTTTTTAATTTGAAGTATTCCAGCGCAATATCACTTTTTTAATTTGAAGTATTCCAGCGCAATATCCCTTTTTTAATTTGAAGTATTCCAGCGCAATATCACTTTTGTAATTTGAAGTATTCCAGCGCCATAGCTCTTTTATTTATTTAGTAAAAGAGTCTTGATGGAGCACAATTTTTCTGGTAAATTTGCAGATTTTCCAATGAAAATAATCAACATTAAAGTTTGAGCATCGACCCTCATTTACATCCTTTCGAATCGGATGTAAATGCTAGTTTCCAGAAAATTAAATGGTCCAGTGCCCCTCTAGACGCACCTCTTCTAGCACTGCCGAAACTGGTGGAATAGGAAAGTACTAACAATGTTAGTTATTGATGTTCCATGGGTTGATGTTAAAATTCCAGTCTCTCCCTTACCCCACACATTATTTTCTTCTTCCACTTTCGTATAGAAGTCTCAAGTAAAATATTGGTTTGTGCATTTCGTCCCTACACCCTGATGTAGGCCTAAGTCAACATTATTTACCATTGAGCTGTTTTAGATTTTAGAGGATGTTTTCCAAAATTTGTAAAATTTAATTGAAAACGTAATTGAGCATTGTTATATCGTTTTACTAATACTCCTGTAGGCTTATTTATTATAGTGTAATGTAATAGAATCTTGAGAATGACGTATGGCAATGGTTTACGCAAGTAAACTCAACTACAACGGACTCANTTGAAGTATTCCAGCGCAATACCCCTTTTTTAATTTGAAGTATTCCAGCGCAATATCACTTTTTATTTTGAAGTATTCCAGCGCAATATCACTTTTTTATTTTGAAGTATTCCAGCGCAATACCCCTTTTTTAATTTGAAGTATTCCAGCGCAATATCACTTTTGTAATTTGAAGTATTCCAGCGCCATAGCTCTTTTATTTATTTAGTAAAAGAGTCTTGATGGAGCACAATTTTTCTGGTAAATTTGCAGATTTTCCAATGAAAATAATCAACATTAAAGTTTGAGCATCGACCCTCATTTACATCCTTTCGAATCGGATGTAAATGCTAGTTTCCAGAAAATTAAATGGTCCAGTGCCCCTCTAGACGCACCTCTTCTAGCACTGCCGAAACTGGTGGAATAGGAAAGTACTAACAATGTTAGTTATTGATGTTCCATGGGTTGATGTTAAAATTCCAGTCTCTCCCTTACCCCACACATTATTTTCTTCTTCCACTTTCGTATAGAAGTCTCAAGTAAAATATTGGTTTGTGCATTTCGTCCCTACACCCTGATGTAGGCCTAAGTCAACATTATTTACCATTGAGCTGTTTTAGATTTTAGAGGATGTTTTCCAAAATTTGTAAAATTTAATTGAAAACGTAATTGAGCATTGTTATATCGTTTTACTAATACTCCTGTAGGCTTATTTATTATAGTGTAATGTAATAGAATCTTGAGAATGACGTATGGCAATGGTTTACGCAAGTAAACTCAACTACAACGGACTCAGCAAATAGTTTTCTTTTTCTAGGCATTTTACTTTAACGTCATCTTTTAGACGTTCTATATTTCTTCATCTTTCGATTTTTTTATCTCTTCCGCTTACCTGCCTTGTGCGTTCTATTTCTCATCACTACCGACGAAAGGTTATGCCCGATACGTTTAGTGTTTTCTAATCCTGACATTTTAGTTTATTAGCACAGAGATTTTTATTGATTTATTATAGCGTTGTATATTTTTCTGGAGCAGCTCCCTCCTCGGTATTGTAACAACATAACTGTAAGGTTAGCATGGAATTTTGTTAAATCTTTGACATCTTTATTTTAGGGGAATGCCTTGGAAGGTTCAGCAATAACAAAATACCATATTGTGTGAAATTTAATCCTGATGAGGTTTGTACTATTTTTACCCGTTTTTAATCCGAAAGAAAATTTGTACAGAACTATATAAAAGGTTTTCAGATTTTCCCCAAACCCATAAAACATTATTGGAGGATAAGTTACATCGATTTGTCGAGTACTACTGCTGTTGTTAACTTCTTCACCCAACATTGATTCAAGAGAGCAATGATTTATGCAATTTTGCAACTCTTTAGATTGCAACATTGCTGTTTTTAGAGCTTGGGTCTGTTTGTTTTGTTGTTAAGGTTTGCAGAACTTTCAGCTGAAGATCATGGGATCTGCTACTTTGTCATATGTATGGCAGTTGACTCGATGTCTTTTGTTTCGTTTAGATTTTCTCGATAAAGGATGAATTTATTTTGCAGGATAAACAGCATTTATTCATCACTGGAATGTCTGATAAAAAGATGATAACTGTAAGGAAATAGTTTTATTTTTCATTCGTAATCAAACTTTTAGTGTTCATTCGTAACCAAACAACCTTGTCATCCAGAGCATAGGAATAAAATCTTTAAAAAGCATTGCACGATTGGTCAATGCATCTTTAGTTTGATTTAATGGCTTGAAAGGAACTTCAGGTACTTCATTATAAGTGTTCATTGGCAATCTTTGATATATTGATTTTTCAGAATTATTGCGTTTTTCTCTTTATTAAAAATGTTTTTGACAAGTTTTGAAAAAAATGTAAATCATCGTAAATCCTAACTGAATACAGAACTAACTGAATGGTACAATCTTCAATAAAACCATAGTTTATGAAGGTCTATAATATGGTGGTCAGCAGAAATCAGTAGCTTTTCTGGTTCACGATTTAGCAATTTGCTGACGTCACAACCAGAAAACTGTTTGAAACATAGAAGATCCTGTAATTCTGAAAATAATCAAGATATCAAAGATTGCCAATGAACACTCATAACGAAGTATCTGAAGTTCCTTTCAAGCCATTAAATTAAACGAAATAGGCATTAACCAATCGTGCAATGCTTTTTAAAGATTTGATTCCTATGCTGTCATCCAGATGATAGGTTTTCACTCTGTTGTCCTTCAGCTCTTGACTTCCACTGCGAATTTACCCTCGTATTGATCAAGTCGAAGCACCTTATGTTATTGCTGCTTCCGTGATTTTTCATGACTCAGCAGACGTGCCTATTCCCTCTTCACTCACCCATTAAAACAGACTTTACGTTTTGACCATCCAGGTAGACCTATTTCCGAACCGTCAAACATACAATCACGTTTCTGACGTCAAAGTTGCGAGAAATCATATCCCATTTTGGTAACTCTCCTTTTTGGGCATGCAGGTAGCTCTCTGATTTTAACACTATTTGTATAGTTTTTGATCATCTTATCTTTCTCAATGCACAGTGGGACATAAGAGAGAATGAAATCGTTCAAGAATATGACAGACATTTGGGTGCAGTTAATACAATAACATTTGTGGATCAAAACAAAAGACTTGTAACTACATCAGACGACAAAAGTATTCGAATTTGGGAATGGTAAGGATCAATCTCTTTGTGGCAATCATATATCGTTGTGATTTGCATTCTTAAATCAATACACCGTTTCGGAGTTCGCGACGCCATATTGCAAGTGGGGCAAACAAATCAAAATTTTCAATGGTGCTCTATAGGAAATCGCTGGGTGCAATTCGGAAAGTTATTAGTNTGATACACAATTTGAAAATCGCTCTAAATATCTTCAAGTTATACTGGGTTCAGGAAATTAGACAGAAAAATAACTAAAATCAGCTTTTGCTCTGCACTTTTGCATATTTTCAAAAACTTGCAATAATGTGTAGCTGACTTTTGATTTTCTGGTATAAATGTCGCAACTGCTTGATCCTGAAATTGAGACATTATGATGGACTGATTACATAGTCGTAATTATCGCTATGGATTATTGATGGACACTTAAACTACCAGTTTGAGCAAACAATTCAATTCAATTAAAATTGTAAAAAGATGAAAAAGTGTAGTTGTTGCAATAACTGGGACTATGCAGGCAGTGAGTCTAACATTATGATTGCAAATATTTTATTCCAGACAGTTTCAAGTTGCATATTGATGATCAAACTTGACTTTTCATTCATTTTCTGTTTTTCCTACTACCCACAAAACAAATGGATTTGATTTATTACAGTACATGACTACAAATGTATTTCAGACTAGGATGCTGGTCTTCCAGACGGTAGCTCTTGACTGAACGTATGCATTTTGCAATACATAATAAATGCGTTAATGTTTAAACCATCTTTGAGTTTGATTTGATCATATCAGTTAGAATATGCTTAAGTTTGAAAAAAACGGCTTTTCATGCCCTTCACGAAAAAATAGCATTTCGAATACAGATACCCTCCTCCTACGTTCAATGTGTTCTTAAAAAGCTACGGTGATACGTAACTCGTATATTTATCTAACTACAAATTTTTCAGCTACCTCATGTCTGGTGATGCTGATGGAAAATTGAATATATGGGATTGGAAAAGCACAAAACTTTATTGGTGAGCTATTTACTTTATTGGTAAAGCTGTGCAATTCTTTCACAGTTTTCATGATAGTCCACTAACTCTGCAGAGCTCTGGTCCCAACAAGCTATCATAAAAAGGCAAACAAATATACATACGATATTAATTGGAAAAGGCTCCAGGAAAAGTACTTTCATTGCCGTCAGGGAATTTTTTACCATTTGATTTTAGCCTTTGATTCTGAATATTTCGATTGATTTGGTTGGTCGATTCAGTCAAATTCAATTCAATTCCAACTTTATGCACAAGAAATACTAAATACAACATGCGTCTCAGAAAAAGCAAGGCTCATCTAGTCACGGCCACTTTGAGAACAAAGCAAGTGAAGTATATACAAACGTAAATGAAATGGTTAATGATATTCGTTGATAATATACAGGGTGTTTGTTTAAAAAAAACGCAACCCACTTTCATTCGAGATTTTTCAGAAAATAATAATATTTGAATAAATTTGACGCATACCATATGAAAGCACAATCTATCTTCTTTCCACTGATATCCAGCTTGGGGACATTAATTGAATTATTTATCACTTAATTGACATTTTAGTAAGTATGGCCTATTTTAGATGCAGGAAAGTGGCAGGATATTTACATAGGCGAAAACCAATCTTAGTTTTTTTTTATGATAGAACAGGACAGCTGATGTTAGGTGTTTCTCCCAATAAACTATCCTACGCCATTGTTTAAAATGAGGTTTTCGTTTTTGTAGTGGCAATCTGCCTCCTTTGTTTCAAACTATAATTTAACTGATTTTTCAAAGGTCGGAACTCCGATAGAGCTTGTTTTTATTTATTCTTAACCTTCTTAATATAATTGTTTTATTTTCTTCGCAGCAAATTCAAAGCGCATGATGATGTCTGTATAGGCTGCGAATGGCTTCCACACGAAACTTCAAAGATAGTGACTTGTGGATGGGATGGTTTGATTAAACTCTGGGACTAACAACGTCTTTTCGAGGAGAAAAGTCTCTTTGTCCTAAAAGTGTGACAAAGCTGTGCATATATAAGATAAAAAGAAAATCTTTAATCTTCAAGCTCATTGATTTCCAAGTCAAAAATCACCAGGAAGAACAAGTTATATGGTCACAGTAACGACTGATGAAAATCGCGTTTTTTGCCTTTGTATGAAAGGCCACGATGAGATTGTTCAGCCAGAGAATTTACAATATATGTAGTTTGCAAAGATTGTGACTTCTGGAGCTGCTTTTGCCATTAAAGCTGGAAGAGACAGTATAATTTGATATTAATATGCTTTTTTTGCGACATCAATCTCTACTGTCTAAAGAACCAGCACGCTAAAATCTTAACCAAGGGCCCCCTATTTTAAAGTATTTAGGATTCACGAAACAACCTTGCTATTCTTGATGTAATATAGATTCTTTTATATCATGATCTGTGAAAGAGCCTATTTCAGTTGTTGTTCTTTGTAACCGATCTTTCCTCTTTGCATCACTGCACGTATTTACAGCCTAAAATGAACTGCGTGTCGAATATGATTGGTTGAATGCTTTTCGAAAATGATACATAAACATCCAAATGTTTCGGACGGGGAAGAGTTTCGGACAAAACACTTCGGACAAAAGTTTCGGGCACTTTTTGAAAAATCGTGGAAAATCGAAAACAATTTCCTTTTTTACAACGTCTTGATAAAATCATTCACTTGAAACATGTTATATTTGCATAGAATTAACCAAAGATTAACCAAAGCTCGGTACTGGTGAGCAAAAATTTTCGGAGCGGTGCTCCTCTATAGAAGCACACATGCAGTGTCTAAGCACCCATGATGTAATTGTGAAAATTAGCTGATAAATCTGTAAATGTGTCTGCTTGCACGGGCTTGCACAACAACCTTCTATTCGGGAGTCACTGCCGATACAGCCAACTTTTTCTGGTTTCTTTCCTGGATTCAACTGTTGGCCATATGTTTATTTGGCAACGAAGATAGCCCGGTTTGGTCACGCCATAAAGCAGCAACTTGCAGTTCATGCAGAATTCATTCGTTGTAGAAATTTCTTTCACGAGTTCCAGTAAATGTTCTTCTTGTCGCCAACTAAAATGCTCGTGAAAGTAAAGCCAAAATCCCACAAGGACTAATATTTTGTTTGATGATGTGGTCAAAAGTAAACACATTTGCAAAGATACAGAATGGGACTGCTAGCAGATGGTATAAGCATTTATTGACGATAGTGAAATGAATCTAAACGTCTGAAATTTTTGAGAACAAAATTGGGCATTTGTTTGTTTGTTTCAAGCCGAGAAGCGTAGAAATTGGTAGTCGAATTTCCTATATCTTCATATATTCATGGTCTGGAACACAGGCTAATTCATATGCAGAATTCTTGATTTCCAAAACCGATACAAAGAAAGCCCGCTGTAAAAATCAAGATCAATTCTTCTATCCTCGATCAAAAATAATTTCTTACCGTAAAACCGTAAATAGTTCTTTTCACCTGCAGCTTAGGTCAGTTAGCTACGAAGGTTTTGCATGCAGTCAGATTGCTTCGCATCATTTCACGGAACACTGCGAGGCAGCATTTTCGTGTGGTAATTATTTGAGGTAGCTAAAGATGTTGTTGTTGCTGGTTACGATCACTGGTTACGATCAAGAAATCGCGGTTTGTTTGAAAACAACATGTGTACAGCAAAGGCAGTTTGAAATTGTTTCGAAAGCAGCTTGAGTTTCATATGGTGAGTATGACCAACGAATCGAATTTTGCCCTACAGAGAAAGTAAACTAAACGAAGTTTGGTAATATTACAAGGGCGGGCATCCCAGGTTGGCCTTCTGAAGAGCGGCAGACCGCAGAGTACCCGAGACAGAAGACGAACGTTTTTGTTTTTTAGGCCATATTAGGCCATCAACCACAAAAAAAATATGAAACAAGGCAGCAGCAGCTTTCAGTTCAGACTATGTAGTTGTCCTTCATTTCAACAGTGGACACAACTTTCAAGTATCGAAAACTATAGAGCCAAAAGAAATATTGTCAAACCAATCCCTCACCAGTCAGTATGGAAAGTATGGCAAATGCACACCCGAGATTTTTGTTTGAGTTGCTGGTTGCACACCTGACTGATTTACAACTAAAATCTGAAAAGGGCGTGTCAGGGTGTGGCAGTGCCCGTTTGTAGAAACAACAGTAATTGCAACGAAGTATTCTCGACATATCAAGTATCAAATCTATCACTCACCCTTAAGATGGCAATTATTTAAAACAAGGAATTTACTAGAGGAGGCTCGCCCTAATTCGACCACTTTTCATTAAACGAAGATTTGCCGCTAACTAAAAAAAATTTTGGAGAGAAATTTACCTTGAACAGGCTCCTTAACTCATGCTACAAACCTCACAGTGAGATCTGCATCATCCGTTTGCTTGCTGTCATGCTGGAACCCCACGAATATGGAGAGGTCTGGAACGCCTAACTTAGGCCCTATCGCCCGGTTTTGACCGCTGCAGAAATAATACTTTTCATACATTAAAAACTTTTCAAACCCTTTGTTAATTCACCAAAATATTTGTTCTTTCCCCAGAAGTAACATAACAAATTCTAATTTCATCGAAAATGATTTCTAAATAATGCTAATTTCACTCCCGCTTTTAACCGTCTCATCCTTGACCTCAGTCACCTCCAACCACACAATGCATCAATAGCCTAGAGAACTCACAGAGTTTCACAGGTGGACAGAAAGGGGCGCCATGAAGTCAGTTGTAGTGCTCTTCGAAAATAAGCCCTGGGTCTGACATTTTGCGTGCGATTCTTGAACTTTCTTTTGGATATGCAACCACAAGAGTTGGAGGAAACAGTCCTGAAGCCTATTGCATTTTAACCGAAAGACATATCGAGAAATGACTCAAAATAGATATGGTGTGTGGAAACATCAAAAGAAAATTGAACTGTACTTACACCTTCGTTGCAGGTAGGTCAACTTCCAAACATTATTGTAACTCTTGTGAGCAACACAAAACAGTCAAAACGAAAACATATCAAAGAGGTGACATCAGCAAACTACTTTCGCGCGTTTTTTGGAGAGACTAGGCCCAAACTCCTTCAGTTTTCAAACTTTCAGGTCAGGCAGTTCCACGGGTCGGAATCCATTGGTGGTCGAATTAGGGCGAGCCTCCTCTA
>REGM01000005.1:1405804-1439781 GCA_004194415.1 Aurelia aurita
CTGCATATATCTATATATATATCAAAACATCAAAACGTCTTTCCCCCTTTTTTCGATAGCCTTTGATGAAATCGCTATTTCATCTTAGTGTACATTGCATCTTTACCTTTAGCACTCCAAAGAAAATTTCGAAAGTATTTTTGGAGCAACGGAATTTGTCAAAAATTAATTTACTGTTAATGATGAACTTAGTGAATATGAAAGTAAATTTGTCTTTAAGAGACACTCCCGGATGGGGTATATTTGATAGAAAGTGTCCCACGTAAGAAGAACCGTACTTATAAATCTGTATTTTCGACACAGTGCCACTGAATATGAACTTCAAAAGTTGGAAAAAGGATTCAAAGATGTTGGTAGTGGACAGGCTAAAGAAATCGCCGAACTAAAACAAAAGGTTGGTAGATATTTTTTAATTTCACTTGCATTAAAAATTGTTAGAGTGTAGTTTATTTTAATTTTATTTTGTATATAAGAACAAAACCTAATCCTAATTAAGAATAAATACTATTTACATGTGCCATCCATGGCGGGAAAAGACACAAGGTCATCTGGTCCCCACTATTCTACCGTTGATTTTGAAATGTAAAAGACAGAAAAACAAAGAACAGAGAGGAAACGGAGGAAACGCAGGAGAGATATGCCGGAAAAAAAACGCTACACATGGGGCATATTAATGAAACCGCTTAGTTTTCTCATTTCTCGATAAATGAAATTGTAGCTTCCAGAATTATTCTGTTAGAAACAACGTTCAATTTTTCATCACCAAACAATGAAAGGTCCAAAACTGACCTTCTGAAACTGAATCCAAAAATGATCCAAAACTGTGATCCGAGTGATCCGAAAGTGATCCAAAACTGAAAAATATGACCGAGTGCCTCGTTGTCCAAAACTGAAATGTCCAAAAAGGGGATGTCTCCAAAGTGCCAAAGAGAATTCTATGAGCTTTGTCAAAAAGGGGGTCGGTTGCAACAGCTGTTTTGTTGAGCTGATTGGTATCCAATGTGTCTATATAGGAATAAACAGGCTGTCTCGTGCAAGTACTAACATCATAATGATACCAAATTATGACTACAAAATTTTACCCATATTTCCAGCCCTCAGAAAAATAGAAGAAAAATCACAAACAATCCTTCAGCCTTTCGGCTATCAACCAAACTTTGATTCATTCCAATACCTCTAGTATTCTCCTCATACGAATTTTCAAACATATGTCAAATTCTTTTTGGCCCATTCAGTAGATTATAAAACATTCACCCTTCTTACAGATCGAAGAACGTGACACTGCTGACCAAAATTTGAAGAAGTCGCTTGAAGCTCTGCAAGAAGATCTCCGAAAAGAAAGGTTTGTCTTTATACCCGATGAGTAAAAACATTTGCACCTTCTTGGAAAATCACCAAAATTTGTTTCTGATCTTTAAATTTTCTTTTTGTGTATCTATCTGTGTCAAAGACCAAATTGATGTAAGAGATGGTCGTTATTTTGTTCTTCCAGGAGAAAGACACATAGGTGGTACGCAGAAGAAATATTTGCAGTTGAAATTTTGCTGCGAGGAACAAATATATTCTACTAGCATTTTTATATGCATCAGAAAAGATGCTTGAAAGAGTGTTGGGCTCTCTTTCGTAAAAAACAGACGTTTGCAGATTTTCTTTGGCTGTTTTTATATGGCTCCAAGCATCAACATTGTTTTCATTCAAACTATCATCGAATGAATCCTAAGTTTTTGTTGAGATTATACAGTTGTTAGTTATCACTCTATTTTTATTCTGTTTCAGACGTAAAGCACAAAGTTTGCAGCAATATCTTCAAGATCTTCCAACTGCAGAAGAGCATAACAAAAGTCTTCATCAAATATCCTTTTCCACGAAAACGTTCTTCTGTCCCTGAGATGGTTTCTACAATAAGAAAGGTTTTGTAAAATGATTCTTCAGTTGATAAGTCTTTATAAAACTTGCTTTCCAATCTTATTCAAATTTGCTCCTTGTTCCTTCTTTCCTGCAAGGTGCTTTTCCATGCTTCATTAGACTTTTTATCTAGGTTCTGTATTTTCAGAAAAAGTCCCCCCATTTAAAAATCACCTGAAACTCAGTTATTAAGCCGATGATCAAAATTTGTTTTCGACCTTATTTTCGATGATCCAATTATCTTTAAAGATGATAAAATAGTTTTTCTTATTTCTTAAAATGTTTAGAATGACGTGTCGTCAAAAAGCGTTACTTTGAGCCATCCCCTTTTAGTGACATTGTAAATCTTTCATAGGAGCCTAAATTTTGAGATTTTTTCCGCGTCGTTCAAGTCTCCAATGATAGTATGCATTTGAAAATTGGCCTCGTAATCACATTTTGGCGTTTTTTCAAACGGGGCACTTTTTTGGACGCCCGGTAGATTAAGCTAAAACTTACTAGTCATTCGACTCAGCTTCTTCGTAAAGTTGTAGGGATTCCAATTTAAGGATATATGTTTATCCTTGCACATGTTATTATTTCCTTTTCATTATCAAGTTCTGATATCTTTCGCAAACTTTCTTTCAAACATTTTCTTTAATTCACATATTACATCAAAGAAAATGATACTGAGAAACAGAAGTTAGCAGAAACTATTAACAATTTGGAAAAGCGATTGAAAGCAGTGAAGGATGAAGTCAAAGAAAGGGTATGAAAATGGTAGACTTATTAGCTGAGTCTCTTCTTTCCCTATGTTCTTCAACTTGAATGATATCACGTCAGTCAACAGAGACTCATAATTTCAAATTGAAAACTTGACCCTGTTTAGGCCCGCGATACAAGATCTTTTAGTGCAAATTCGAGAGGTGAAAAGGGTTTCTATTTTGTATTTATGATAAGTTTTGATGATTGATTGAGTGACTGATTGATCGGTTGATTGATGATTAAGTGTTTGCCAAGCATGATATTTGTTGCAATTCATCGCTTTGAGTTGACGGCTAGAAACAGGCCTAGGTAGTGATTGGGTTGATGCATATGCACAAATGCAGGGTGTCCCATAAACATTGTGCTCCGTTTGTGTGGCTACTTGAAGGAGCTGTAACTTCAATTGTTCCGTTTTTACACAGTTGCATGGCGGGATAGGCTTCAACTTAGATTTTGAGGCCTTGTTTGAGTCAGTCTGACTAGTAGTTGGTGATTTATGGCACAGGAAAGGCAAAACAAGGGGTTGCATCAACAATAGCACATGTTTATCTTTAAGACAACACTATTAACCTGAACCCTTTTGAAAATGTAGAAAAAATTTAAGCACCGCTACGCTAGAAATCTTTTTTCAAAAATTACTTGATTTGGACATTTTTGGAAAACAAAGGAAGTGCTGTTTTTGAAGCAACCCCTTGTTTTGCCTTTCCTTTGCCATAAATCAGCAACCACTTGTCAGACTGACTCAAATAAGGTCTCAAACTTTAAGTTGAAGCCTATTCTGTGCAACTGTGTAGAAAACGGGATAATCGAAGTTACAGCTCCTCCATAGCAGCCACACAAACGGGATACAACTTTTTGGGACACCCTGTAGGGCCAACTTTTTCACTGTTTCATTATGAGTCCCTATTAGCAAGGTTTACCGCAGGAAAACAAAAGACTCCGGTAATCAATCTATGAAGTATTTTATACTGTTGCCTACATGAATTTCTTTCAAAATGTTCGAGAGTTTATGAGTGAGTGAGTATGCTGGCAGATCGATACAGAAAAAACTGGAGGTGCTGTCTGTCTAAAGTAGAAAAATGCTTGCTGTTGGTCTAAAGTGTATAATTTTGCCATCTTTTAAAAGCAACTCAATTACCATTGAGGGAGGAGGGTAGAGTTCAGATGATATAAAGTTGATAAGCATTCTATAAACTGTTTTTTGTTTTTTTAGTAGCTCATATGACCTAAGTTTAAGCGTTTGAAGATTTAATCTGCTATTTACAATCATGGGCGGTAGGAAACGCGTGGATTGCTTTTTGAACAATATTGTGGTCATAGGTTGGGGTTACCAAGATTAAATTAGCCGCGATGTTTTCAGAGCGGCTTCGTCTTATTTTGTAGCCACTTACGGTTGACGCGGCAGACGAGTCGATGGGCAGATTAGCGTCTGCCGGGTCAACCGTAAGTGGCTACAAATTAACAGGAAGCCGTTCTGAAAAGATCGCGGCTAATTTAATCTTAATAATCCCAACCTATGACCACAATATTTTTCAAAAATCAATCCACTCGTTTCCTACCGCCCATGTTACAATCATCGTGGTAAATGCTTTAAGACCAAATTTTTTTCATACTGCATTTCAAGCAGTTGCTTTTCTTTGAATATTTTTCACAGGATTCAAGTTTGGAACTGGTGAAAGCATCCAAAGATGAAGTGAACAATGAACTTAAAAAGTTAGTTAATACTTCTAAATTGAAAAAATGTTCAAAGCAGCTGACATTTTTATACAACAATCGTAGTAATATTTTACAGGCACTATGTACAGATGTGGTTCAATTTTAATCTGTAAGGCAAGGGAATATAAAAAATCGATCTGCAGATTGACCTAACGTACCTGAATTTTTGTGTTATACAGACAAATTGATTTTAGCCATGCTGAATTACACTGCATGAGATTGAAGGCTCATTGTCAAACATGATCCTTTGTGCCGCCAAAGTCGACTTTCGTATGATATGAAAGTCGTTTCTGGCCTAGGCTGTGTTTGTTTTGCTTTTCATTCGGCGCACAAAGGATCATGGTTGACAATGGGCCTTTAACTTATGATGTTTATTTAAAGGGGCTGTTGCAAAGGACGTATTTACAAAGCATGCCGGTTGCAAAGGTCCCTTTAAGAATGAAGCCAAAGTGATATTGAAAGATTTCACTTTTTGGAAATATGTCATCTTATTTCGGCAAGAAAACTGCAATCAATCAGCGTAAACTAGACATTGATTTAGGCATTAAACAAAGCTAGAGGGCGTGGTGAATTTTTATGACGTTAACGAAGTAGCTAGTTATAGCTATTTTGTCTGCAGTTTTAATGGGATATCTAATTTCTTTGTATCATATATGTGTATGGGCTTCACTTTATTGGTCCTTCCCTTGGTGTATTTTGCAAACATATTCACGAATTTCCTCCAATGGGGGACTGAATTTTCATTGAATTCATAACCTTTTTTTCCTTTCAAAGGGTGAATGACCGTTTAGATCGATACAAAGCGAGAGAGAAAGATGGACCTGTCAGTTTGGAGGAGTATGATGAAGTCAAATGGGAAAATGAAAGACTGAAAGCTGAGTGCGAAAGAATACAAAAGGTCCTAGATCAGAAACATAAGAAAATGAAAGCATTGCATCAACAAAGCCAGAATACGGTGAAAGCGCTGGAAGAGCGCCTCAGCCAAGAAGAAGTGAGTTTATTTGTACATATTTCGCTTTCATTTTCTTTTGCCCGCTATACTCTGTAGAAGATAGGATAGGCATCAAATCGTTGAAACAGATTGCACAAATGGCTATTTCATCTTCCTGTTGAGGAACTTCAGGTACTTTGCTATAATTGTATTTTGAAATTTTTTGATAGCTTGATATTTTCGTGATAGCGTGTTTCTTTTTGTTGAAAAAATTCATGAAAAATGTTGAAAAAATCCAAATCGTAAATCCTAATTAATTGAGGAAAAACGGTACAATCAATAAGAAAAAGATAGTTTATTAAGGCCTACAATATGGCAGTACGCAGAAATCTTTAATTTTTCTGGTTTACGATTAGCAATTGGATGATATAACACCCTTAAAAACTGGTTGAAACATAAAAAACGCTGCAATTCTGAAAGTAATCAAAATATCAAAACTTTCCAGAGTACAGTTATAGTAAAATACGTGAAGTTCCTTTCAAGCCATTAAATCAAAGGGAAGATGGAATAACCATCAGTGCAATCTTTTTTAAAGATTTGACTCCTATGTTGTAGAAGACTGGCTTTGTCTTTAATTGGAAATAGAATTATTTCAATCATCAGCTCAGATTGTTTTCCAAATCTTTTCGTTTTTTAAATTTCCTTCTAATTTTTGATTTGCAACAAAGCCAAATGACCAAATGTTTTGTCAAATATATCTAAATCTTACACTTGTCTTGGTGTTTCTTTCTAATCAACGTAATAATCCACTAACCATTATATTTTCAGAACGGTAATACCTTTTTATGATTCATTCTGAAAAATCCCGTCTTTAAACTGTCAGAGGCACAGTCAAGATTTACTGAACGATATTATACTGAAAAGTGACTGTCTCTTCGCCTTTCTAAAGCTTTTTTATAATAAATTAAATGGTTGCTCTAAGAGGATTGCTGTAGCTTTTAGTGCGATTAGCATCTGAGTTCTTTTTTCCCAGCCTAATGGCTGTTTTTTAAGATGATACCGCCGGGGGCACTTATTCCCTTATTGCACGGGGGTGTACCTCCGGGGTAAACAGTTCTTCAAATTAAAAACCTTGTCTTGGAGCAAATTGGCGATACATAATTGCAATTTCTCTATCAACGTTCTGTACAAGTGCAATCATAGCAAAATAATATACCCTCTTGGGAGCATTTTTGGCGAAAAACGATACCCTGTTTGGGAGCAATATCGCTAAAACGATACCCTGTTCAGCGACACGTACCCGCTACAAAAATTATTGAATTGCCCCCCCCCCACCCCCCTCCCCGGGATAATGCTACTTTCTGTGCTGTAGGAAAATGGAGTAGATCGCCAATCTAGTTTTCGCACGCTGAACCAATTGGCATCAGCTCTCAGACCATTTAGGTTGTCAGTATGCTTACAGACTCATAGCTAACCATGATCCATTGCGGCCCCAAAGTCGACTTTAGTATGATACAAAGTAATTTCTGGCCTATGTTTTATTTGTGTTGCTTTTCATTTGGTGCGCAAAAGATCATGGTTAGCAATGGGTCTTTAATACTTCGATTCTGTAAATTCTCTTTCATATCTATTCTTGATTTTTCAGGACACAGTGAATGTGTTGCGAAAGGATGTTGAAACAAAAGAAAAAGCACTGCAAGATTTGAAATCATCTGTTAAACAGGTTTGTCAATCAACCAATCAGTTAATCAATACTGCTACTGATCATTCGGTCGATTAATCAACGATCAACCGTTCTAATTGGTTCACGCTATAGCTGACACGGGCTGGAGTACCAAGTTCTGAATAACCTTTTGCAATTTGGCATATTTTATATGGGACTAAATTTGCATTAAGGATGTTATAGATATTATAAAAGAACTGTTTAGTTCAGAAGAGTTTTGAGGTATTACGACCACATTTACACTGTACCGGTACAGTTTTGATCTGTTACAAAGTTGTTATGGTCCAAGAGCGTTGACACTGCTCCAGAACAGATTTATTTTATAGATAGAAGGAACAAAAATGTCACTGATTAGCAAGCAGGAACAGTGTAAACGGGAGGTTGATCCGTTACACTTTTGTACGGATCCAAAGTTGTACCGTTACAGTGTAAACGGGGTCTAAGTTACTTGCTTTGTATGGATACTAAATTGTGGTTCTTTTGAGAGAGTGAATTGGTAGCCTCTGAACAGGTCTTGGAGATTGGATGGAGAAAAAGGGAACCAAATTGGCCTGTAGGAATGAGCTACATTTTCGAATTCCATATACCTATCTTTCATTGTTATTTTTCTTGAAATTGAAATTCCAAGTTTCATGGGGGACCTTGAGCAGTAAAACCAAACAAGTAT
Source organism: Aurelia aurita (assembly GCA_004194415.1). Taxonomy (NCBI): domain Eukaryota; kingdom Metazoa; phylum Cnidaria; class Scyphozoa; order Semaeostomeae; family Ulmaridae; genus Aurelia; species Aurelia aurita. The sequence goes on from REGM01000005.1 coordinate 1,413,491, forward strand.
AAATTAAAACAGTTTTCAATACTTTTGTGATTAGAATTTTGAAAAATAACAATAGAAGATGTATACATCAGATGTGTAAATTTGACAAAAATTATGAGATTTTAACTTTTCATAAACATTACACGTTTCGATTGTGCGACAATCTAATCTTCCTCGGTGTAGGTCTGAATATTCACTGAATTCAAAACAATTAATATTTTATATTTCATGATGTAGAAACGTATTTTGCAAATATAGTCCATGCCTACAGGCTCCCTTCTCCCTTTTCCTGTTCACAACCTAAGCCTAACCCTAGCCTATCCACATGCTACCGGCTGTCACAAAAAAAGTACTCCCGTTTAAAAATCAGTAAAGGTCGATTATAAAACCTACCGTAAAATTTTCTTTTTGATCTGTTTTGTCAATGATGCAAATGTATTTAAAGATGACAATATAAATTTTCTTATTACTTGAAGCGCATAAAATGACACTATGAAAAAACCTTATTCTGAGCTATACTTTTTAAGCAACATTGTAAATGTTGCCTAAGAGCCACAATTTTGAGATTTTTTATTATCCTTCAAATCTCCAATGATAGTTTGCGTTTCTTTCTGACATTTATGACTAAATTAGAAGCTTAAAATACAAAAAGAAATTTATCTGGTTATCATCAATGATGATAATGATTCATGAAAAAACATATGTATTAATACTAACAACATGCGAAATTCATACGCCCCAGAAGAAGCAAAGCTTATCGAGTCTGGGGCGCTTACAAAAAACAGAACAGTAACAACAGCGAATATAACTACAATAATGTTAAAAAGTATCATAAAATACAAGAGAAAAACGAGATTATGTGTATTCAGCTACGAACTACAAATAGTAAAATTAAACTAAAGATGGTAGGAAGCAGTAAACGGTAAGATCACGTAAAAGTGGATGCTATTTACGAGAATTTTTATAGATAAGAGTCTAATTTATTTTGTTTAACAGCCGTAAGATATCCTTTCAATGAAGTTAGCTTGTTTAGTTCTGAAGGTTGAGAGTTCCAAAGTCTGGCACCTTTAACACAAATGGCCCGTTCTCCATAACTATTTTTTGTTTTAGGTATGTCATAGTTATTACTGTGACGTGTTGGATAGTTATGAAGACTTGATCTTGTTTGAAATAAATCTTGGAAAACTTCTGGTAGTTTTCCTTTGTTATACGTATACAAATGCATCAGTTTTAAGATTTTAAGTTCATATTGATCGGAAATTTTCAACATACCAAAGTCCCTATGTATAGTATTTGTTGAAGCACGAAAGTTTGTGTACTGTAGGATTTTTAGTATTCTATTTTGATGTACCTGTGTGCGTTGGATCAGTTTTTTTGAAGCATCGCCATAAATTTCAATGGCATAATCTATTTTACACTGAATAAACCCATTGTATAGAGATTGCAAACAATTTTTGGGAAGTAGATGTCTAACTTTTCGAAATATTGAAATATTGCTTTTTTGCAGTATAAATCAAAACCAGGCAGCCCTGAATAGAGCAAAATTTACTAATTTTAAAACCAATCACAAGATCAGCTATACCTGACAAAATAATTTGGTCCTTGATCCACTTGCCAAAGAAAGAACTTTGAAGATCGGCCTTGAAATCAAATTTGGTGATTTTTCAAACAGGAGTACTTTTTGGGACACCGGGTGGCAAATTGGTAGCCGTTGCTTTGTTGTAATTCTTCCTCATTTTGCTTATAGATTACAAGTAAGAACCAAGACCTGATGCGTGATAACCTGACGTTGAAGGAGATACATCTAGAGGTAGGTGAAGGCTTTGTCGCTAACCTATCGCCCGAAACCTTTGACAGGAAAACAAAACAAAAACCCTTGGGGGGAATTTTCATGTTTCATTTTCAGCATGTCGCTCTTTCTCGACATTGACACCAGTTACCATTTTTCTTTGAGAACATCGTGGCTCTTAGCCATTTTTCTGCCAGGCTACATTATGCCAGGTAAAATTTAGGCTAGTCAATCTTTGATGTCCAAGTTATAATCTCTGGCCGTAATACCCGGGCCGTAATACGTGTTTTTTTTTTACAAAATATGTTTCCCAGAGAGGTAATGCTTTTTACTGCTGTTCAGTTTTTTTTTTCATCATCATAATTTAAAGTTAGTGTGACATAGTTCTAAGAAACTAATTGATACCAACAATTTACGATATATTTACAAAGATATACGTAGAAAAAAATAACATTACAAGCAGAGTCCAGAAAAAGTCACGGCTCCACGGCTGTGAGCCGGAGAAATGTTTTGTTGTTAATTTCATGTTTGAGGAAGGTTTGGTAACTTTTATTAGAAACCTGAGAAAAATTTGGGTAATTTTGGCAACAGCAACTGGCTTATAAATTTTAGGGATATAAACAACGCGAGGGGTTCGATAAATCTAGTTATTTTGACTTGGTATATCGAGGAAGGTTCAACTAACGAAATGTTGCATCCGGAGGAAGGTTTGAGTTTGTTTCTGGACTCTGATTACAAGCTACAGATTTTATGAACAGGCTACTTACAAAGTTTTACAATGTTGTTGATTGTTGATTTCCATTATGTCTTTCACCTTGTTCTTAGGTTGACCGACTAACCAGCCCTGAAGTCCAACAAGCACATTACCAAGTTCACAAAGAGGTTAGCAAGCCATTCCGTTCACGGCTGCATTCGTTATTGAAGAATCAATGTAGTTGAATCTTTAGAAAATGGGATCGATTAGATTACAGTGTGTTTAAAATTAGATGTCACGTGAAAAGGTCCGCGAATAAAAGCAATTGAAGTGTTTTGGATGAGTAATTTTGCGAATTCGCAAATTTCACGTGACATCTAATTTGAGACAGACTTTGGGCTGGAAACTATCGCTATCGCTTTGAAAACTATGGATTTTCAAGAAATCGCTTTTTTCTATTCATACTACACAACAAGATACAAATTAAAGTCAAAAACTAAATAGCAAATTACAGACTAAGAAAACTCAAGTAGATATATGGGTAAATTGTCAGATGCTATTTAGCAGGGCCGTAGGAAGTAGCTGCTGATTGGGGGGGGCTTTGTTCTTAAAACAATAGAGAAATACAATTAATACATGCTTGTGACGTAACACGATTGTTTTCAAAATTATTAAGGGGGGGCCTGCTATTTATGAATTATATCAAATAAATGAAATTCACAGGAATACAGGACAAACACCTCCAGGAGTGTGATCTAGCACATCAGCCTGTAAGTACATACAGGCTGCTGTACCTACTGATACAAGAAATCGCTTATAAATCGGGAGAAGCCCACCGAAAAATTGAAAAGAAGACGCCTGATATGATAGAAGATTTTGACTACAGATTAAATCGGGGAGAATATTCAGAGTAAGGCTAGTGTTATCAAAGTGGATACTTTTAGCGCACCCACTACAGTTCTGACCATGAACAAGATATTATGGAGTTATTCGTTTTATTTGCAGCTTTCAGCGTGTGTCATTGAGATCAAACGCTTGATTGAACTCTTGTCTGAAACTGCGCAAGGAAAAGATCCAAATATGTCAGCTCTTCTTGGAATCAAAGGTAGGTTTATTTGACTATTGTGCATCGATTATCTTTTAGTGTACAGGGTGGATGGGCAGTTTCTAACCCCTGCCTAGAGGCAAGAAAGTTTTATTGAACCTAAAACAGAATGACAGTTCGATCGTTTTTGTTTTTGTTTCTTACCTTGTTTAATTTTCTGTCATCACTTTATTTCTCTCTGGTTTTTTTTATTCTTGTCGTAACCTGTTTCTGACCTTTCTTGGGATAGACGGCACCTTATTTCTTCTCCGCATATTTGCCGCTACTCTCTCGCTATTGTCTCTTTTCCTTTCGGCTCTCTCTACCCCTATTTTGATCAAGTTTTTTTAACAGATGTGTTAGGTAGGTCCCTTTGTTAGGTTGTTGTTGCCATGTTACCCCATTGTAATTTAGGTTCATAGGTAGGCCCTGAATTATTGTTTTTTTCTGAAGAAGCACGACGCGAAATGTCAAACAAGTTTACTATATTTTGGAAATTCTTGATTATATTTATGTAGTTACGAGAAGGGAGCTATTGATTTGTAATTTTGTTACACACATACTGGGCAACTGCTGGATTACTAAGATGTTGTTTAAGTGTCGGATTTTAGGGTTATTCACTGTGGGTGTCTGTCTTGTAGGGTGTGTTTGATTGATACCAATTCTGAAAACGGTAGACTTGGTAGACTCGGGATTTGTGTTTGATTGGCTCCGAAATTCTCAAAACGATAGGTTTGGTAGGTTTGGAAGGCCTTCTGAACCTTCTGCTCCACAAGGCAGAAGGTTTAGAGATTCCTATTTTCAGTAGCGAATCGCAATGGTGACTCCAAAACCTGCTATTTTAAAGATGTTTGTGTTTGATTGGGAAATATATTTCCCTCTCTGCGAAGTATACTGTTTTCAGAATTTGGTAGGTTTAGATTTACCAATCAAACACACCCGTATATTGTAAATGATACTAACAAACTCCGAAATGAATACAAAGTGCTCAATGTGAATGCGCATGCAATCCAGGTATCAAAAGTACCATATATAGGATTATACCGGGTGCCCCAGAAAAAACGCTACAGATTTGAAAAATGCTAATGCAAACTGTTTCACACTCATTATCAAACTATTATTTTTATTTAAATCTGCAATGATTAGAATAAATTTAGATATATTTTCCAGTATTTTTGCTAACTTGGTTGTAGAGTTAAAAATCAGCAAACTTTAAATTTGCTGTTAGGGCAAAACCAGAGCTTCCAGCATTTGAGGAAAAGCACCTGAGGTTTCTTTCAAGCCATTGAATCAAAGGAGGATGCATTAACCATCCGTGTAATATTTTGTTAAAGATTTTACGCCTATGCTTGCTTGACCTATTTCCCTATCGATTTGAAATATTTAGATCTTACTGGAAAACTAACAATAGTAACTCTGTGTCTGTTTTAGGGCATGCAGGAAGTCCATTCGACGATAGCATTGAACTGCCTCACGATCCATTCGGTATTGACTCTGCTAAAGTGAAGTTAGCCAAAATCAGAGAATTAAGATCAGAAATTGACAAGCTGCGAACTTTTGTCTCAGACAAGTATGCCGAGGAGGTTGGTAATAATTGTGTAACGCAATGACATCGTTCATTTGTCATTGGATTTTCGTTTTAAAATAAATTTGAGAAAATGTTTGATAAAATATTGTATTTCAAAGGCATTGTAGTTGGTAGAAGTTTATACAAATTAAATTTGATAAGTTGTAAGATACTTCTAATATACTCAGGGGTAGATATTCTTTTTAGATAATACAAATTTGTTTCAAACCTCGAAATAGAGGAAGACTCAAACTAGAGCTATCAAAGTTAACTTGGATTAAACCAAGCTTTTTGGTCTATGATAATTCATGCAATCTGTTGAAATTGCTAGAAATTAATAGTTTAAGTTGTTTAAATGCCAAGGAAGATACCTCAGGCAATGCAATGACAAGCCTGTTTCGAATTTCAAAAATAATTCCTTTACGTTGTATTCACTTAAGTACGTGGAATATCTACCCCTGTTAAGATTCGTGTCATTTCTAAATGCATTGATGCAACTTATCTTAATATCTTAATTGTGTTAAACATGTTTTTTCATGTCTAGGAGTATGTAGGTTCATGACACTTAAATTCAAATTGTGCATATATATATAATTGTGCTTGTGAATGTTTTGTGAGACTGTATGTGTGTTTTTTGTTCAGTGAAAGTTGCATTTAGTTTTCTGCTAGTTTACAGCAACTCAGTAGATCTTTGTCCCTGTTGCAGGGTTGATTTTATATTGTGTGCTTTTTGTTATAAATGGTTTATTCCGCCTGTAAGTTACTTTTTTTTGTTTGTATTATGTTACAGTTTCCCGTCATGTTTGCTGGTTGTCAAATAGCTTTTCGTGTTGTTTTGTAGATATGATGAAATCGCTTAGATATTTATTGCTGGTAATTTATTTCGCTTTGATGCATAAAAAATTTGTTGGATAGTCGAAATTTAGCTTTGTAAGCGTAAGCATTGGTGTGATTATAATTAAAAAAATATTAGATAGCTATTACAAAAATATTTCGTAGAGATTTGAGCAACGTTGAATATGATTGCCACAAGCAAATTAATAGTTTCATGTATAGACAATTTTTGCTACAGCACGTACGAAATTTTGATGTACCTTTGTTGGTTTCAAGACATTCAAAGGTAAACAGAATCTAATTGCTATACACTTGTACAAAGCAATGTCTGAACTGAAAGAACTAACCATTACGAATGTGAACGTTCCAATGACATCCAGGACATTGAAAACTGGACTGAAAGAATTTCTTCTGAAACATTTGATAAGAAAGAACAAGAACATTTTAAACGAAAGATTATTGTGCTAAAAATGCAAGTCAATGTGCTCAAATCTTTGCAATGTTTGTTTACATAAATTGAAATTTAGTTTAATGATTCTTATTCATGACAATTATTTTACAATCTTCTCTCTTCTTGTTTCCAATTCCTGTAATTATTTTGCGATCAAAGGCCACTGCACCGTTTTTTACAAAACTTAAGTTGCCGAAAGTTGTCCTGGAGTTTAAAATTGCGTTGAGGAACAGAGTTTCGCTCGAAAGCTGTTTTCATGGGACAGGATATGACTTTTTACTGAACAATTCCCCATTGTCAGTCCAAATTTTTTGAAAACCTCGTCGCGGAACCGGAACCATTTGCTACAGTAAATATTTTCGTCTGACATATGCCACAGCAAGTTTTACCCGAAAATATTTGGCAAATGGTTGCGTTTGTAATACTAAATATTCAAGTTATTTTCAAATCTTATGCAAGGTTTCTCAAATATAGTTAGTAAATGCTTATTTTTCAAGCATCTTTACTCAAAGGTTCGTCTGACATGGTGTCAGATTCTTTCCAACTTGCATGATTTGCTTCTTTAGGCACTGACTGTGCAGTAGAATAGATCCATGTAGCGTTGTTCGTGTTTAGTTGTATATGTATATGTTGCGGTAATGTTATGATCCAGCTCTAAAAATTTAAAATATTGAGCAAGGAAGAAGATTCTTTTCAAACCACGCACGGAAAGGAACAAAGTATTGAAATGGCAAAAATTTAATTTCTCATGTCTAATTAAAATATCAACACAACTTTCAACTAAATGTCAATTTTAGTGACAAAATTTACATAAATAACCCATTAAAAGCTTCATTTAATGCTCTTTGACAAGCAAGAGATTCAGTATATCCTGCTGCTTTTTCTGATGCTGTTGCCTGGCGAATATTGTTTACAAATCCCTGATTGATGATAACCTCGTTAGATGGCACTTTGGGACCAAGTTGCTCCATAATTAATGGCTCATATTTATACAGAGGTGCTTCTTTGATCAGTGCCTTTGATAATCCAGTGTTTTGTGATTTTGATTTCCCTTGAAAGAAAATTGATTTCTTTTCTTCCTCTTTCTTGAGTTGTAATTTTGTCATTTGATGCCTTGCTAATACCTCATCTGCTGATGCATTTGCATGGATCAAGTCATCTATCAATGCGTCTTTCTCTTTATTTTTAGCCTTCTTCCCATTAACTTCGTCCAATATAAACTTCATCCTACGCTCATCTGCTTCTTTCTGTTCAGCCTCAAATTGCAGCTTGATTCTTTCATCTTCTTTACTTATTTTAGAATTTATTTTTCTAATAACAGTTTCATTTTCTTTCTTGTATTTTTCAATTTTCTTTTTAGTAGCTTCAACATCAATCTTATTGGCAAGGTTGAAAATAACTACTTCGATTTCTTCAAGATAATCATTATAAGCCCTTAATGGATTATCAAAACCTCCAAAATCCTCCTCTCGTTTGTTGAAAATTTTAATGATTCGTTTTCTAATATCGACTTCTTTCTCCACAAGTGCATTTTCAAATTGTTGTATTCTGAAATCACTTCTTCGTAACGGAGTACTGCATTCAGGACAAGCGGCTGAAGGTCGTGTAAATAGAACATCTACACATGTCTGACAAAGTTTGTGCCCGCATACATTCACAAGAAGCTTTAAATTCGGGTTTCTGTAGGACGTTGTTTTACATCTTGGACAAGCTTGCTCCGCCATCTTGTAAACATGGAAAATGAGGCTACCATTTTGGTGCTGCCTCGCTTTGGTTTACCACGCGACTTCGAAGAAAAAATGGCGGACAAGGAGAGGGAAAATTTACTGCAAAGTGCAAAAGCTACTTCGGCTTATTTCTCATCGTTAGTTGAGTTGATACCAGCAAAATATTATTTGAATGAAGATTTAGAAGATGATGACACGATTATTGAAGGGTCTGGTGAGGCAGCTCGAGAAGCAAAGAAACATTTAGCAAAAAAGGCCAAACTCAAGAAGTTGGATCCTAACATGTTTAAATCGATTGCAGAACATCAGAAAGACAAAGAAGCAAAAGAGTTGGAGAGCGAAGACGAACTAGAGGCAGGTGGGGAATCTATTAGGCCTATGAAGGTTGGTGATGCACCTAGCCTAGGTCTTGACGAACTGAAACAAAAGTTGCATGACAAAATAGTGCTGTTACGAGGCAAAAGAAAGTTGAGAGAAGAAGGACAAACTGAAGATGTACCAAAGAAAAGGAAACTTGGAAAGAAGGAAAAAAAGGAGAAAAAGAAACAACAAAACAAGGAAACTAAAAATTCAGAACTTGTAAAAAATAATGTAAAAAATGAGAAAAAAGTGACTGAAGTATTGAATGATAGAGGGGAGGTTGTTTTTAGTAAGTTCGATTTTGCAGAAGGTGCTGCTAAAAAGAAAAACAAAGTGAAGAAAAATGATGTCCAGGCATTGCTGAAAAAAGCTGAGAAAAAGAAAAACAGTCTTGAGAAATTAGAGGAAGAAGATAAAGAAAAGGCAGAAGAGTTGAAGTCGAAAATGAAATGGGACAAAGCATTTAAACAGGCAGAAGGGTTCAAAGTTAAAGATGACCCAAAACTTTTATTGAAAACAATAAAAAGGAAGAACAAAATGAAGGATGCTGGCAAGAAAAAATGGGAAGAAAGGGTGAATACGCAGAAGAAGATGCAAGATGACAAACAAAAACTAAGAAAACAACATATAAAAGAGCGAAAAGAGAAAAAGGGTACAAAAGGAGCTAAGGGTAAAAAGTTTAAGAAACACAAACCAGGATTTTGAATAGTTGCGATCAAAGACTTCAATTTTATTAAGCTAAATTAATGGTGTATCTGGCATTTTTAAAGATTAATATTCATCATTTCCTATCAACATCTTGTTTGAAATTTCTCCAGTTGTTACTGCAAGTGAAGGTGAAGTTGCGTTTTTAGTGCCAAGCGCTGGGATTGCAGAAGTATCTAAGTGCTAATCAAGTCCATGACCCCTTTGTCATGGTACTCAAGAAGTGCTGGTGGGGCTTGAACCCCATTCACCTGATTATTCTTGGTGCAAAGTCAGTGGATTACAAAACAGCGCCACAACACGTGAAGGTGAAGTTGCGTCTTTTAGCGCCAAGCGCTGGGATCGCAGAAGTAGAGAAGACCAAATCGAATCCGCGACCCCTTGTCATGACGCTCAAATGGTGGGGCTCTACGTGGGATCGAACCCTGTCCACCGGACTGTTCTGGCTGCAAAGTCAGAGGATTACACCACTGTGCCACAACACCTTCACGTTTAATTATTATGTTTCGATCTTTCTTTGTAAGAGATTTCCTATTACAGTATAGTACTAGTCCCGGGGGGGGGTACATGACTTGTGGATGGACGGGGGTCTGCCGCCCGGTTTTCAGAAAGCCACCCACTTTTATGATGAATTTTGGTGGAAAACAACCCATTTTTAGCCATTTTTTGGCGATTTCAGCCAAATCGACCCATGTTTATGGGAAATCTGCCGAAAAATGACCCTTGTTTAGAGAATTTTGGGCCCAAAAACCCACTTATATGGGCGGCACATACCCGTATCATCAACATGTTATGTACCCCCCCCGGGAGTACTAGTATGCATACTGAGATATAATGTACTATTGGTTATAACATACCATATTCATGATTTTTCCCTAAAACAGTGGAACAAAAAAATACCCTGATTNAGTAAAATTTCCGACAAATGGCCTTCTGTGGGGGGAGGGGGGGGACGCTCCGTCCCTTTTTTACTGAAAACTACTTGCCACTTATTACAGCCGTCCAAGTTATCATCTCTGGTACAACGATAACGTCATAATACTATTTAGGCATTTAATCTTAAATTGAGTTGCATGTTCTTGTTCGTTTCTGTGCCAGTAGCAAACTAGAGCGTACAAATTCGGGATAAGAACTCTAGAAAAGTTATTCAATTTGGGCCATTCTCTACAGTTTTGGAAATTTGTTAAGACCATTACAATTCTGACAGAATGTCAGTGAAACATAATGGAAGTGTTTGATTAAGCTGAACGTTATTTTCGTTTGTCTTGTTGCATCTTTATTTAATGTCAATTTGTTTGTTTTTCAGTGAGTTTTCTGTCAATGTGATGTTTTTTGTTTGTATTTTAACGTGAAGTAGTCAGAATTTGTCATTTGTCCTCGTGTCAATTCAGGTTTGAATAACTAGAGGTAAGCCTTATAACAAATTTTCTTCTTTAACAAAATTATCAGTCAAATAAAATCTGTTATACCTAGTTGCACCAGGAAATGTTTTCAAAATCCAATTTCCCAGTGATTACTCTCGAGTCCGGAATAAACGGGGTGGGTGGAAGATTCAATCTGCATCTAACGCACAATTGGTTCGACCGTAATAACAAGTTAGAAATCATAGGAACTATCACAAATGAAAAATAAAGGTCCAGTTACATTTCAGGAAACATGATTTCACAAATTTCACATTTCAAGAAGATTGAAATTAATAAGTTAATAAACTCAAAGTCTGGAATGAGGATGTCTTGGTTGGATTTTTTAACAACATCAATAAGCGGGGGGGAGACGTTTATTCCGGACTCAAGAGTAGCAAAACATAGTTGAAAATCGTGAAATTTTCTTTCATTTTAAGAAATCAACGCTTCCATCCTTAGCCGCATGTTACGTTTTAACTCGAAATTATTTTTGTGTGCGAGATGAGAGTTTAGCTTGGTTCCCACTAGGCGTCAACTGTCGCTAAATCAGGTGCGCTAAATCGCGTTTATTTTTATCCTTAAGGCTGAAATCACAGTTGAAGCGTCATTCTCCACGCGTGAAGCGCGGTGATGCGACAAAGTTGGATTAATTCAACTTTTCCGCACAGGCCGCATCGCACCACAAAATTGTCTCAAGTGTGAATTCAGCTTAATGAGAACGCCCTCTTCTAAATCAACGCAATATCTTTTAACACCGGTTAACGCAAATAAATTCGCATTAATGCGGCGTTAATTTGGAAGATGAAATAAAAACCTTGTGCCCAACTTTGAGATTTTAGCTTTAATTTAAAAAAGGGCGTTCCCACTAGGGTTCAAGATAAACACCATTTGTCGTACCTCGCTTAGCGCGAGCTAACGCGTTGGGGAACCAAGCTTAACTACATGAATCTGCATTAACAGGATCCGTATGATTTGATCAAGGCTGTTGCCATACTTTCAGGAACTCTTAACATGTCCTTGTTCCAAGGATGAACACTTGCAATGGGCAGAAAGCTATATCTTTCCGGGGTGCAAAGACTTGGAATAAATTGCCTTTGGATGTCAAACTAGCACCCTCCCTTAGCATTTTAAAAGTAGGCTGAAGAGCAATTTGCCCTTCTCAGCCTAACTCTAATGACTTTTAATTTTTTATATTGTAAACATAAGCTTGGTTTTTAATCAATTTCTTTTTTAGTTATTATAGTAAAGTTTGACACGGCCCCTTGCAAAGCAGTCCTCTCGACTGATGGGGCTACCGTGTAGATATAATGAAAAATGAAAAATAAAATGAAAAATGTATGATCTGATCAAAGCTGTTGTCATACTTTCAGGAACTCTTAACATCAAATTTCTTCTCAATGCCAATTATCAAAACAGACAGAATATTGTAAGAAAATAGGAAGAGAGAATTTAACCGTTCCGCTATCAGCCAATGTTCTGATCATCAAGTTCCCGTTGCATTTAATTTTTAGACTGGCTGAATTTTTTTGCCAACTCGCTAGCATCTTTTATTTCAATCCTAATTATTTTCTATTTATTTTGCAGAATTTAAGAAGGCCAGTACGAGTTGATTTTAAACTCGAGCAATTCATGAATCACTGCTTTATTTTACAAAAGGAGAAGAAATCTTTAGAGTCACAAATTCGTATGGAATTGGACAACTGGCGGGCACGTGCCAAGAAAGGCCAACCAACGACAGAAAGCCGCCACCGCATCAGTGTGTATCTGAAGAGATTCAAGGCTGCGCAAGAGACTCAGGATGTTTTGATTGAACGAGAGAAAGCGAGGCTATGCAGTTATGAAAATGAGGCAGACAGTAGGAGAGTCTTTGAGCTGAAAGACAAGTTGAAGTTTTTCTCAGTTTTGAATAAACAACATGAGAAGTTGCTTGAAATGGTGCGACAAGATGTGCAAGATTGCCGATCAATTTGCCGAAAATTGAACGATGATTCACATGTCAGGTACTATACAATATTATCAGGGTCTCCCAAAAAATGTGCTCTGTGTGTGCGGCTGCTGCGGAGAAGTTGTAACTTCAATTAGCTCGTTTTTACATTGCTGCATAGATTATTTCAATCCTAATTATTTTCTATTTATTTTGCAGAATTTAAGAAGGCCAGTACGAGTTGATTTTAAACTCGAGCAATTCATGAATCACTGCTTTATTTTACAAAAGGAGAAGAAATCTTTAGAGTCACAAATTCGTATGGAATTGGACAACTGGCGGGCACGTGCCAAGAAAGGCCAACCAACGACAGAAAGCCGCCACCGCATCAGTGTGTATCTGAAGAGATTCAAGGCTGCGCAAGAGACTCAGGATGTTTTGATTGAACGAGAGAAAACGAGGCTATGCAGTTATGAAAATGAGGCAGACAGTAAGAGAGTCTTTGAGCTGAAAGACAAGTTGAAGTTTTTCTCAGTTTTGAATAAACAACATGAGAAGTTGCTTGAAATGGTGCGACAAGATGTGCAAGATTGCCGATCAATTTGCCGAAAATTGAACGATGATTCACATGTCAGGTACTATACAATATTATCAGGGTCTCCCAAAAAATGTGCTCTGTTTGTGCGGCTGCTGCGGAGAAGCTGTAACTTCAATTAGCTCGTTTTTACATTGCTGCATAGGATAGGCTTTGACTTAGAGTTTGAGACCTTGTTTTAGTCAATCTGACCAGTGGTTGCTGGTTTATGGCACAAGCAAGTCAAATAAGTGGTTGCTTTAAAAACAGCAGTTCCTTTGTTCTCCCGTGTTCTCCAACCATGTCAAAATCAAGTAAGAAAGGGTTCTAGCGTTGTACTTTATTTCTTTCTGCATTTGAGAAAGGTATAATGGTGTTGTTGTTTTTTGTAACACAAAACTATTAACCATTTTCAAAGAAGAAAATTTTCAAATACAAGGCTAGAACCCTTTTTTCAACATTTTCTCCATTTACTTGATTTTTACATTGCTAGCGAACAAAGGAACTGCTGTTTCTGAAGCATTCACTTATTTTGACTTTCTCATGCCATAAATCAGCAACCACTGGTCAGATTGACTAAAACAAGGTCTCAAACTCTAAGTCGAAGCCCATTCTATGCAGCTGGGGAAAAAAACGAGATAATTGAAGCTACAGCTCCTCCACAGCAGCCGCACAACGAGGCACAATTTTTGGTACACCCTATACATTTCGTCAAACGCTGATATGTTATTTTAGGACACCCGGCGGATCAGTTTCTTTTCTATGATCTTCAAAATTAAGTGAATTTTTTTTAGTTTCGGGTAGAGGTCTTTGTAAGCCAAGTCTGACGGTATGTTTTCGCATTCACAGATACAGAGTTACCCCAAGAAGCTAGCTGCGAAGTAAATATGTTTCTAGATGCATCCGCCATACAACACAATCGTCCAATAAGCTGGACCACGAAGAAACTCCTGCCACTAATACAACTTTTATTCGTTTTATCTCGATGAGAAAATCTCCTCTCACTCAAAGTGTAATCTAACCATTTTACTTTATCCTAAATTTTGAGTATCGTAGATTCGAAGTATCATTGTTGTACAAATGGAAATTTTTTTCTTTTTCTTTCAATTTAATCTTTCATGGAGGGATTGTCAAAAGCCTTTGGTGGGAAAAACTTTTGGGCAAAGTTGTATCAATAGGATTTCCCAATCTACACTTTGAGTCGCCCGCAATCGAGCAGCATATTTGTTTATTGTATGTGGCTGACAAGGAACACTGTACCGGGTGAGTCAGAAAAAGCTTAAACGTTCGCAAGCCTGTAGTTTGCTAGCATTTATCAGATTCCTTCAAAGTGATTCTTATTAAGTAGTTAACATGTCAACTTAGATAGATAATAAATTTAGTTGGTTAAAATTGGTTCTCGATCTACAGTTGATTTTACCAAAGTGTTTCATCTCAGAATCGTTCAAAACAGGCCCAAAGTTTTGGATCAAATTTTCCAACATTTAAGCTCCACAACGATGAAAATAAAACTTAATTGGGCTATCTTATTGCCTGGGCAATCTATTGTGTAGATACAGAGTTTGAACAATTTTTTTTTTAATACTGTTTTTTTTTCATTTTTGAATTTTTTGTAGCGGTTTTTTTCGGATAGTTGTCAGAATCATGCTGAATTGTCAGCAAATTTGATCAAGGATTTTTGTCCTGTTTTGAAGGATTCTGAGATTGAACAATTTTATAAAATCGCTCGTAACTGGGAATAATACAACCGATTTAAACCAACTAAATTTTGTTATTTAAGTTGACATGTTACCTACGCCATGGTAGCCAGTTTTAAGGAATCTGATGAATAGGTAACAAACTATAGGCTTGTAAACGTTGCAACTTTTTTTACGCCCCCGGTATATATGTAATGCACAGGAAACGTCCGTGAGCTTCACAGCAGGAAGGTGCGGCGATTTGCAACACTACATTGCAAGATTAAAAATCATTGATATCTGCGACATCTTGATTAAACAATGCTTTGAAAAAAGCGAAGATACAAACAACGATATCGAGGGAAACGTTTGATAGGAGAAAGATGCAAACCACTCAGAAACATGTTTTAATACCAACCAGCGGCGTGAATTTGTATGAAAACTGGCCACAAAGCACCATTTGCTCTTTAACTTGTTTATGTCACAAAACACAGTTTTTCTCGAAAATCCTTGCTCTTCTTTCCGAAATTTTCAGCAAGCTATAGTTTGGGTTAAGTTTGGAATGAATGGCTTCAAGTTTCAACAACATAAACAATGAATGAAGTAATGGGCAAAATTTATTCTTATCATGTCCTTTGGAGTTTTTAACAAACAAGCAACTCCTAAACAAACACACCAAATTAATAATGGGTTACAGTCATTAATGCAAAAAAAAAATGGATTTAATTTACAGCACGTAATTATAATCTTCTAATACAATGCAGGTTTCTTTGGCTGTGGTTGTCTGTGACTAAGAAGTTCGTTTTCAACATCATAATAAGAGTAAAAATTATAGTGGAATTGTTCTTCATTTCTATAAGTTGCAATGAATTTGTCATATTCTCCTTGGTCTTTGGGAATCTCTTCTGCTTTCACTGTTTCTTTTTCCGCAGACTTTTTAGACTTTGTTGCTGCAAAGAAAAAAATAATATAGACGAGGTTTTGCAAGGAAACCAAATATTTTTGTCTTCAATTTTACAGGGCTGTAGGAAGCAACTGCTGATAGGGGAGCTTTCGTTCTTAAAACAATAGAGAACAATACATATAATTTATACTTCTGATGTAGCACCATTGTTTTAGAACGTATTTGTGGGCTTGAGTCACCCTGCCCCTGCTTCCTACGGACCTGATTTGTGATGGCAAGTACAGTAGATGGGCATGAACAATTGGGCATTCATGCTGGGCATGAACATAATTAATTTGATCTGCTTACATTTTTAGTGGATCACAAATGTAAGAAAGCAAAAGGCTATTGATTATTTAACCATAAGTTGATAACAAAATTCCCTGCAGCAAAATAAATTTTTGTCCACGTTGCGCTTGAGAAATTTTTTTCATTTTTTTCATTTTAAACATATTCATCCTGGGATACAATTCAGTTTAGTAAAAAATCAAACAACTGCTTTTCAATTGTCCTAGCAAAAAAAAACAATGTTAATAAGCCTAAACATTTCTAGATATAAAACTATTTACAACTATCATATTAAATAGCTACTAAAGTTGAAAAAGAAAAGATTATAGTTGCTACACAGACAGTGGCGGACTGGCCCCCCTCAAAATCTGGCAAAAAGGGCCCTTTTTCGCTGAAAAGGGGCCCCTTTTGCAAAAAAGAGAAATTTTTCTCTTTGATGTCCCCATTCGAATAATGGACATCTCACTATACACTAAGATAGCTCCTTGTTAGTAAACTAGGTCACTGAAACGTGTGCTTCAAGGCTTCTATCCAAATATCAACTCCACGAGAGGGCCTGCTATGACAACCAATACTTGGCATACAAAGTCTTATGACATTGTCGCTGCATTGTCGGTCACTCAAGTGAGTCAATAGCGAAAGATCCTTCTGAAAGATTTCAAAAACTCGTTTACGAAATACTACCTGGTGTCCTAAATAAAAGGTAAAAAATTTGATCAGGGCTAGCAATGCGAATTTAGCTCCAATCAATTCGCAATAAGTTTGAAACAAATCTTAGAAAGTTATCTTGAACATAGATACCTTACTGGTTGATTTTTGTGCTTCCAAAATTGAAGTATTAATCTTGAAAGTTTAAATTTGCATTTACCTCCAAACCAGAGCTTTGCCGCGTTAGCCTAAGCAAATTGTTAAAACGTAGTGAATAAATCAATAATAGCCTTTGATACAATTTGAACAAAAATAAGATCATATTATATGGTATTTGCTAGAGTTCACCTATAATGCATTTCTTTTATTTTTCTTTTATTTTGATTCTTAATTTCGATGTGCTTCAGGAATTTGCTTAGGCCAAAACGCCAAAGCTCTGGTTTGGAGGTGGAGTCAATTTGGACTTTAAATAATAGTATGTCAGCATTGGAACCACCAATATCAATAAACAAGGTACCTTATGTCCAAGTTAACTTTTCACGATTAAGTTATTGCGAATTGATTGGAGCTAAATTGGCATCGCTAGCCCTAACCAAATCTGTTACCTTTTATTTGGGACACCCGGTATAACGCGTGTGCCAAAAAAAACTATCTACTTTTGACAGACCACAATAAATCGTACACTGGACTGGTTTTGAAAATTTATGACTTAATTTTAGCTAAAATTCATAATTAGATTCAAGGATTTTTGTAAAATGTTTAGTCTTGTTTTTCTTGAGCTGTAATCAAGTTTCTTAAAATTTTCGGTCTCGAAACACTGAAAACGATAACAAAACATCGATCAATTTTTTAAAAGACCCGATATGAATGGACAAAGAGAAAACTTTTCGTGTTGATTTGAGGATTTAAAAAATCGATTAGTTATAATCTGCAGCACGAACCTTAGTTCAACGTTTGGGAAAATGTAGCAGTATATTCTTTTAATGAATAAAATGATGTGGGCGGGATACTAATTAAAAAAAACTGCTACAAAATTGTCAAACTTCTATTTTAGCACGGGCAAACAAGGGATTCGTAGAAGTGTTCTAAGCCAAAGTAGAAGGCGTGTCCTCGAAAATTTTCCTGGGGGCTTCGCCCCCAAACCCCCTCGTTTTAGTACCTCCATTTAACTTGCACTAGACACGCCGCTGATTCAAACAAAATAATCTTAACCACACCCTCATTTTTCAGGCCACACCTACTAGGGCCCCCTTAAGTCCTCCATGGCCGGTGAAAAATTCTGAGCCAGTCCGCCACTGCAGATTAGCTTCCTTGAATGCTCTCAAATCAAAGCTTTCAGTTTTGTTTTGAATGACTGGATCGACGAGGCTAATTTAATTCCGAATCAAGTTTGTTCCATGTGTCAGCTCCACGAAACGCAAACGACTTTTGGCCATAAGCTGTTCTCATTGTTGGTACTGCAAGATTGCATTTGGTATTGCGTAAAACCTGGGTATGAACATCAGACAATCTGGAGAAAATACTACCTAGGTTTTCAGGTGCGAGGTCATTTAAGGATTTAAATACCATTGTAGATGTTTCTCGATTAATCAGCCTCTCAACTGATGGCCAGCCAGGCCACTGCAGTAAAGGAGCAGCTGGAGTGTCATGGGCTACTTGTAACAATTCTAGCAGCTCTGTTCTGTAATTTCTGTAAGGTTTTCAATTTAGTTGAAAGATCTTTACCCAATTTACCTTTCGCTTTTGATGGTTTGGCGCTCTTGTCATTAGCACAAAGAACTTGTGATACACCAGTGAAGCCTCTTGCAACCATTACTGGCATTGTGTATAGTCTTGAAACCTACAGAAATATCAGAGAACAAAGTATAGAAATTTGGACTAACAACATTACAACAGTAGTGTTCAATGTTGTTATCAACAAAATACTTTTAATTTAAAGACCCATTGCACTGGCATGTGTGTTTGCAGATATCCAATTCTTAAGATACAGACTGCACGCATGACAGGACAGGACAATCTAAAAAATGGCCTAACAATTTTTTAAGCCAAAAGTTAGGCCCATTTTAAATCTGGCCCGACTCTACTAATTCTAAAGAAAGTCTAGTTCGTACAAAAAGGTTTCACGCATTGGAAATAGCCAATAATACAAAAAATAAAGTTAAGCCATTGAATCATGCAAACCTTTGATGTGAAATTTCTAACGGCGAGATTTAGCGACATCTTCTTCTCGGGTGCAAAGCCAGAATTATATTTTCTGTCGTTCTAACTTTTACTTAGGCCCTTCTCAAACATCGAAGTAGGCAATCTCGTTTCGGTGCAACATAATGCGTGGAATGGAACTTAGAACTTTTTATAGATTTTAGCTTTTATAGTTGTTGGCTTTGGCTCTGGTTTTCAAATGTCAGTTGCAATTGTTTTTTGATTAATTTGTAAAATATGTACAAAAACTTGTCAAATATGGACTTTTAAACTACTTGACACAAACTGATAAAAAATTGCCACATCGAAAGATACAACATGTAAGATGTTTTTAAATAGGCCTACCAAGAAATTCTTTATTGGCAATAAAATAGCACAAAGGACTAGGAGTCTTTGAGGGCATTATTCAAAGGGCGAAGATTTGAAGAGAAAAAAAACACAGGATATTCCAACATTAAACATAATCCTTTATTATCAAATTGCACTGTTATACAAAATGCCTGTTACTTAATTTCACCAAACAGCTTTGCTGTAAACATTTCTACTACAAAACTACATTCTATAAAGGAACAAGGAAATATATGAAAATAATGCTGGCTAATTGTCTGAGGTATAAGAATTACTATATTCATTTGAAATAAGATAAAATATCAAAATGTGGATACTAAATTATGTCTATATTAGTTTTTATCAGAAACTGGCAAAGGGGCATCCAAATTAGACTTCAAATTCCTAGTGACTATGTCACGACAGATAGTGCAGGCATTTCTGAAACTCTTTTCTTCATGTTTGTTCTCTTTGTCTTTCACATGATACAAGTGAGTGTTTTCATGAAAAATCAACAAAAAGGTGCTTAAAAACTAGCCAAAAATAAAGAAATGTCAACTTAGATGCCCTTTATGCTCCATTCACCTTTAAATATTTCTATCACAATTAACTAAGAATAATTTTGCAAAACAGGAATAAAAAGGCTATATTTCACGAGGGGCAAATCACTCCCAAAAAAAGTGTACGAGATTATTAATCACAAGAGATTATTTTATGATTATTTTGTGATTATTTTATGATTATTTGATTAATTTAGGATTATTGAGATTATTTTAGGATTATTTTGTGATTATTTCATGATTATTTGATTATTTTGTGATAATTTCATGATTATTTGATTATTTTGGGATTATTTTGTGATTATTTTGAAAAGTGTACGAGATTATAATCAGTGATTTGCCCCTCGATATTTCATAAAGTTTACATTTTATATCTATTGATAACTAAAAACGTCAGCTATGCTGCTATACATGTTTAACGATCATTCAGCTATGCTGCTATATGTTTACCTGAATTATATTCAATACGAAATATGCTATGATACAAGATTGACTAATAACATAACTAACAAAACAGGATGAAAACACTAAACACGGACCAACTGCAGTGGCTACTTGGTAATTTGTTGGCCAGTTTCACTTGGTTAGAATTTTTCCCCAAAATGACACCTTTCTTTCTGGAAATTTTGATGCTTACCAATGCTGTAAATACCTGTGTGCCACCCTAGTATATAAGCCACACCCTTAATCTCAGTCATATAATTTTGAAAGAAATTTTTCAAGGGTATTTACAAAAATATTCTCATTTTTCAGTATTTTGGCTGAATCCCTACAGAATGCTTTAAACTGTGTTCTTGAAAAATCCATACAGGTGCATGCTTCCGGACAATTGTACAAAGGAAGTCCCAAAAAGCTGTGCAGTGGGTTGCTTTTTGGCCTCTAGTCACTGCACTCGCTATGGGGGTCACTTTTAGCAACCTAACTGGAGATAGGACTTCACCAATATGATAAGTTTTGATGACTCAACAGCATGCAACTGGCCCAAATTTTGGTATTGGGTTGGGTTTGGACAGAAATCAATCTGTGAAGCAGATGCATCAAATGGTGAAGTTGCGGTTTTTAGCGCCAAGCGCTGGGATCGCAGAAGTAGAGAAGACCTAATCGAGTCCGCGACCCCTTGTCATGATGCTCAAGTGGTGGGGCTACTGGGATCAAACCATGTCCGCCTGGCTGTTCTGGCTGCAAAGTCAGAGGATTACACCGCTGCGCCACAACACCTCCATCAAATGCATGAAACCAAAGCATATTGGTCAAATCAAATACTTGCCCATTTGCATTTGATAGCAATAAAGGAAATGAGCTAAGCTCTTCAGAGATCATCCAACTTATGTTGCATGTAACTCATAATGAAGATGGCCCACAAAGGTAAATTTTTTCTCTCCTGATAAACATAGGGGATTGTCACTTTCCACAATAACTGTGATGCAGAGGTAAATGCAGCACTTGAGAAGTGGGGGGTCTAAGGGCAAAGCCCAGACCCCTGCTTCTGTTTTTTTCAGGAAAAAAATGAAGCCAAAACCTCTGCTGGTGCAGGTGATCCCCCGCTTCTTTTCAGGAAAATTTTGTGACCACATCCTTAAGACTCTCGGAATATGCAGGCAACACCCTTTTTAGATATATTTGGTATCATAAAGATGGCTGCAACAATTTCCCATCTGAATTTGTGTGAATCTCAAGGACCATCTTTTTGAAAATTGAGGATGCTCAGACCAGGGAGCTCCGGTTTTGACCACCCATCTACCTGTGGATACGCCACTGATTTGATGGGCTTTGAATTCATGGCAAACCTGGTTTTCCTTCTTCAAAGTGCCATTTTTATAATCATTCAGTTTGGTATATCGTCTACAATTAGTTGATTATAACCATTATATCATTTCATTTCTTAAACTGGTCTTGGCTATTCTGTCTAACCAATGATTTTTACATTACTTGCATTATTATCACCAGTCTATTTTCCTGTATAAAAATGGTGAGCTGTAATCAATAATCAGCCAAAAATTATGTTATTGTAAATTTATTTAAAGAGATTTTTAAACCAATTTACGACCTTGTTACCCTTCTTTGGTGCTGGAGTTGGGTTGATCTCTGCAGCTGCACCATCTTTAGGAGTTTCATCAACTACTGTAATCGTTGGTCTGGCAGATGCACCTTCTGCCTCTGCTGCTGACTTTTTGTCACTTTCAGCTGGAGCGGGTTCCTCTGATTTTTCTTCTTTTGCAGCTGCCTCTGGTGCTGCTTCAGTTTCTTTTTTATCTTCTTTCTTTGTTTCTTCAGCTGTTTCCTTTGACTTAGCAGGCTCTTCTGGGGCAGCAGCCTCCTCTTGGGGAGAGGCCTCCTCAGCTGCTGCAGGTGACTCTTTAGCAGCAGGCTCCTCTGAGGTAGCAGCTTCCGCAGGCTTCTCTGCAGCAGGTTCCTCTGGGGCAGCAGCCTCCTCTTGTTGGGAGGCTTCCTCAGCTGCTGCAGGTGACTCTTTGGCAGCAGGCTCCTCTGAAGCAGCAGCCTCTGCAGGCTCCTCTGTAGCAGGTTCCTCTGGGGCAGCAGCCTCCTCTTGCTGGGCAGAAGCTTCCTCTTTGGCTGTTGGCTCTTCTGTGGCAGGCTCTTCTGCGGCAGGCTCTTCTGCGGCAGGCTCTTCTGCGGCAGGCTCTTCTGCAGCAGGCTCTTCTGCGGCAGGCTTCTCTGGGGCAGCAGGCTCGTCTCGGGCAGCAGGCTCCTCTGGGGCAGCCTCCTCTATTATGTTTATGTTGTTGTTCACAGACCCCAAATATTGATTTATTTTAAGATTTCAGACCCCAAATATTGGCACGGACCCCCCCCCGTATTGAAAGTTAGGGAATACCCCCTGGGACCCGAGCAATCGCGACAGATATGAATGTTTGGATTGTTCCAATATGAAGTAAAAGGATTTATCTTCAAAATAATTGTAGAACAACTTGCAAAGGGGGTTTTGCAAGTGTGGGTTCGTGCTAGGCCGTACAAAACAATTCCAAGTTAAGACAACAAAGTTCACGCCAGCAAATTCCTGCAAATTCCGTCGTCAAAAATAAACATTAATCGGCACTGGGCCCGGGGTGGGTACTTCACTATCCAGTCATACGGGGATGTGTGCCAGTTTTGGGGTAGTTTTGACACGAAAATTCTGGGAATGGGATATGCTTTTTATAGGAATTTTCTGGGATTGGGTCTAATTTTTACTAGAAATTCTGGGAATAGTCAGGTATAGGATAAGCAACAATTTTACTATTGTTTTGTAGTGAAACCACTTGTCGGGAACCTCACCCATATTCTGGGATTGGGTCTCAAAATCCCGCCTATATTCTGGGATTGGGTCGTAACAGAAAATCTTGCAACGCACACCCCCATATGACCCAATAGTGAAGTGCCCCCCCCCCCCGGGGCACTGGGCCTCGGCAGTGCTAGACCAACAATTCGACAATTCGTCTCAAGAGCAGTTCGGCTATTCGGCTTGTTCTTCTAAATATCACAACATAAAATCTTCGAAAAATCTACTGAATACTGGAGCGTCCTATTAGCTTCTTTCTTCGGCGGCAAACAAACAACAACTGAACAATACAAAATTCAATTCATTTCATAGCAAGAGTCAACATCTTGCATTCCTGTCTCTCAACCTAATTGCAAAATCACCCTTTAAGTTTGTAACCTTTTGACTTCTCGAATCTCATTTAGTGAAGAAATCATGGGCGTTAAGAAACGTGGTAGTTTTTCCTACAACAGTTTTTCCTCCCTGTGTCCCTATGCCCGTGAAGGTTGTTGAGTCACCAGGGCCGTAGGAAGCATCTTAAACTTGGAGGGGCACGACACTTCAAGGGCACTTTTTTCAATAAGCTAAAGGGACATTTCCTGAAGCAAAAAGGGCACTTCTTTGTTTATTTCAAAATCTTGTGGGGGCACGTGCCCCTAGTGCCCTCCCCGGTTCCTACGTCTCTGTGAGTCACTCAAATCAGAACACAGGGATACAAGGAAAACCAGGCACAACAACAACAACCTTCACGGGCATAGGGACATAGGGAGGAAAAAACTGTTGTAGGAACAACTACCGCGCTTCTTAACGCCCATGAAGAAATCAGCAAACCTATCAAAGAGAAATGAACCGTAAAACGCCATTTTTACGGCCAAGAACCGTGAAACCGTTCTAAAAAAGGCTAAGATTCGCAAACCGTCAGCCCCTACGACCCCCACATGGCATTCAGTAGCAGCTCGTCGAAATCTGATCTCATTGCTTTATAAGTTATCCCCTATACCAGTTGGTGAGTATGATCAATCTTATTCAGGGTTTTGTTACAAAATATCCAAATAGACGTAGAAACGTTGTATTTGTGCCAAAGAAAAACAGAAATTGTTTCTTTTAATTTTCAATGTACTAAAAGCACAGGAGGCCCAACGTATAGTGGTGAGGGGGCCTACGCATGAATACATTCTAAAGCAAGATCTTATCTTACCTTAGAATCTCTTGTTGAAAGTACTTACATATGAAGTTTTCTTGCCTTTGTTTCATATGACAGTCATTTCGTCTTTGTGTGTCCTTGCTCTTTGGCAGTCAAATAAACGCCTCGAAGAAGGCTAGCCATCAATGCGTAACCCGTCTGTTTTGAATTGCGTTTATGTATAATATTAATACTATACATAGATACTACAGTACAGTATTAACGCAAGTCAAAACAGACGGGTTACGCATTGATGGCTAGCCTTCTTCAAGGCGCTGTATTTGATTGCCCAAGAGCAAGGACACACAATGACGAAATGACTGTCATATGAAACAAAGGCAAGAAAACTTCATATGTAAGTACTTTCAACAAGAGATTCTAAGGTAAGATAAGATCTTGACAATGCGTAGGCCCCCTCACCACTATACGTTGGGCCTCCTGTGCTATAAGTTAAAAAAATTCACGAGAGAACAGAGTAGCTGTGACCAGACTGCTATATATGCTATGTAGCTTCGACCAAGACTTTTTGCTAAGAGACATGATATGCTGTTTNACATAGATACTACAGTACAGTATTAACGCAAGTCAAAACATACGGGTTACGCATTGATGGCTAGCCTTCTTCAAGGCGCTGTATTTGATTGCCCAAGAGCAAGGACACACAATGACGAAATGACTGTCATATGAAACAAAGGCAAGAAAACTTCATATGTAAGTACTTTCAACAAGAGATTCTAAGGTAAGATAAGATCTTGACAATGCGTAGGCCCCCTCACCACTATACGTTGGGCCTCCTGTGCTATAAGTTAAAAAAATTCACGAGAGAACAGAGTAGCTGTGACCAGACTGCTATATATGCTATGTAGCTTCGACCAAGACTTTTTGCTAAGAGACATGATATGCTGTTTGAAGCATAACTTTTTCCAGCCGAATTATGTGAATACTGTCTTATCATATGTATGGTCTAATGCTGTGTCTTTTCTTCTCGCTTAGCTGTAAAAAATCATCGTAAAGATGGAAAACCGTTTATATCATGCAATCCAATGTCGACAGATAGTCACAGTATTCGCATTTCAAAGTATGCTGAATCTCCAGGAGATCCGACCTTCTTACTAGGTCAGACATACTACATGATAGGTATGTAGCATCCCACTTATAAAACATCTTTGAGTTGGTATTTCAGCCATATTCACACTTACTTGGACTTGCCCGCATGGGTGGAGGGGGTATCTTAGACTTATTACATGAGTCCTTGTTTTCGCTCCATTCCCCCCTAACCATACCCCCACAATACCCATTCCGCTTCAAACAAGTTTTAGCGGAATATGACTGTAACAATAAATAACAATTCAATTCAATGGAGCAAAACTTTGACTCATATCATCAGTCTAGGGGTATCTTAGTATATTGGTGGTATAGGGACGTGCTATTTTTAGGGGTACTTTCTTGAAAAAGTTGCAGAATTATGGGTTTCATTTTCAGATATTTTGAGGAATTATAGGTGCTGTTCTGGAAAAAATTGGCAACAGTATGGAGATTACAGCAATCACTTCGTAATTTGCGAAATTATGACCCTATAATTATCAAAACTTTGCTGTGGAATTATGGGTACTATTTTGCGGGAAAAATTACATGTCCCCCAGGAACACCGGAGAGGGGGCGCGGGGGGCGACCACCCCTCCTGCCCTCTCCAAAATAGCCTAAATATGTTGTTTTGCTATTGTTTTGCCCTCACATTTGCAGCTTTTCCCCTCTAAAAATGTGCCCCGTCCAGCGTCCCTGATGTCCCCGTCAAATGACAGGTCATGATACCCCCCTCAGACTAGGTAGCTATCATTGCGGCTCGTGTTATTTTATCTTAGCTACGATCCTTCACAAAAAATTGTGAGACTGCATCCCCTTCCCCCTCAGTCAATTTTGTTTGGTGTGATTATGGTGTGACTGGATGTAAATTTGTGTTGGAAAATTGATTAGAATCACAACATTGACTGAGGGGAGTGGGGCTGTTACAGTGGCAAGAAAAGATGATTTTTCTGCAGTGGAGACAAGGCATCGCAACGGATCGCAACGGATCGCAACGGATCGCAACGGATCGCAACGGATCGCAACGGATCGCA
>REGM01000005.1:1446397-1463201 GCA_004194415.1 Aurelia aurita
AGGTGAAGTCTTGTTGACAGAGTCCTAAACAAAAGTTAAGAAAGCAAGTATCCCGGCTTTTGTCCCGTCTAGCCGGGATGATTCGATTATATGAGAAAAAACGTCCCGTCTAAACGGGATCCTGTTTGGTGAAAGGCGGGATCCCGCTTGTGAAAAGTATCCCGTCTAGCCGGGACGGGACGTTTTTGTCATGTAATCACAACTTGATTTTCACAAGGGTTTGACCACAAGAGTAGGATCTCGGCAAACGTCCCGTCCCGGCCAGACGGGACGTTTTTTCCCATATAATCAGGCCCTAAGTCATAAATCTTAAAAATCGGCGCAGTATACGATTTATCGTGGCCTGTCAAAAGTGGATAGTTTTTTTTAGGCGAACCCGATACAGTTTTTACTAAGGGACGACGCAAAATTTATTTTACTACATGACCGGTCGAGAAAAAGAATGTATGCAAAAGATCTGCTCACCCTGTTGAAATTTTTCTCAAAAAAACAACCGCCCTGTGACCCTTCCTTCAAAAAATTTATCTGCCCCATACTTTTAAGTCTTAGGTGTTATACTACAGATGAAAAATAAGCTAATGATTGTGACAAAATTTATTCTGGTTGATGTCCAAAAACATAACGTGTTCTTATGTTACACGTTTTTGCAAACGCGAGATACTGATGAACTGTTCTTGGATTTGGAAAGGATGGACTTGTATATCATTTAAACACATCTCTTTAAGTACTGCTCATGTTGTGTGGAATGTGATAAAAAGTGGTAATCCCGTTCTGCACGGGCTGAAAAAAAGTAGTTGCCCCGTCGTGTTTTGCACTGGCCATGTTATAAGAGAAGTTTTGCACTGTCCCTAAATCCTTCATATCCATATCTCTGGCTTCGCCCTTAAAGAAAATAAACAAATGCTAAAATCTAAGTTGATATTTCATAGTTGCAAAGCAATTCAAATTTTAAAACGGATCGTTTCCTCTTTGACCTGCACGCAAGCAAAACTAGGTACTTTTTCTGACTCACCCGGGACAAAATGGTTTTCTTCTAATAATGGGTGTGTCCCAAGAACGGGCCATTTTCGCCATGCCCCTTTGGTGGCACCTAATATCACAGGGGGTCCAGGCGTATCCCCCAGCGAGTACCCTAGTTGTCATTTCTTTGCTTCCCTGTGATCTGGATTATGAAAAATAACTTATGTGTAGTTCGAGATTAGACTCATTGCAATCGTCGTAGTTTCGCTCCTTGATGGGCTGATAATCGCTACAACTACGACTCATAATCAAACAATTCGAAAAATCAGCCAAAAATCGATGAACCTCGTTTTGATGCCGGGCGCTTAGGGCTTAAAAGGGCCTATGCCAATTCAACAAGATTCGAACTCACCGATTCTAAAACCCTTCAAATTCATGCTTCATAAAGATTGTAGAGAAAACAAAACCTACCAGTACCAAGACTAGTACTTCTTCTATGTATTGCTTGGAGATTCCTTCACTTTGACATTGAAAACCTGCTTTTAAAATCCAAAATGCCCTTCAGATTTCACCTCAGCAATCCTCGCCGCTTTCTTCGGCCATTGATGATGGGAGGCTAAAAGGAGGCTAATCCTGGGAGCGAGGTTGAAATGTTGATTTCCCATTGGTCAATTTGGGCATAGTAGACTAATATTTGGAATACTGCAATCTGATTGGTCGCGCCTGCATTCTGGCGCGTTTGGCCGGATTTTCAGATAGTTTGATTATCAGTCCCAGTTGAAGCGGAGTGCCCTCGTCCCATTCAATAAACGAAGCGAAACTGGGACTGAGGTAGTCAGTCTAGTTCGAGATCGGCTGACCACATACGCCTGGACCCCCTGTGCTAATATGTAAGAATTTTAGGATTATAATTTTGTTTNCCAAAATGCCCTTCAGATTTCACCTCAGCAATCCTCGCCGCTTTCTTCGGCCATTGATGATGGGAGGCTAAAAGGAGGCTAATCCTGGGAGCGAGGTTGAAATGTTGATTTCCCATTGGTCAATTTGGGCATAGTAGACTAATATTTGGAATACTGCAATCTGATTGGTCGCGCCTGCATTCTGGCGCGTTTGGCCGGATTTTCAGATAGTTTGATTATCAGTCCCAGTTGAAGCGGAGTGCCCTCGTCCCATTCAATAAACGAAGCGAAACTGGGACTGAGGTAGTCAGTCTAGTTCGAGATCGGCTGACCACATACGCCTGGACCCCCTGTGCTAATATGTAAGAATTTTAGGATTATAATTTTGTTTAATCTAGTAGCGTTAACCACGCGCCATAGGATGCGTGAATCATCACAATGATAGGAAGCCTTTTGGCGACTCACGGACTTGATGAAATATTCATATTACAAATATCCATTTTGACGAGAGAGTACATTTTTGAGCTTTAGAAAATAATTAGAAAGAGAAGATCGTGAGCCAAAATTGGATTTGAACCATACAGCCTTGCAGATTTCTTCGCAAAGAATATAAAGCTGCTCTGTGTTTCTGCGTAGTAACTAGTCCCAGTCCCCAAAAATATTAGAAGAAAAGATTTTTGGGAGACTGGGACTAATGATATTATAATAAAAACATGATAATAGTCCAATAAATCAATGAATAGATAATTCATATAATTGTTCAATAATTCATGTTTCATTCACACTCTTGTGTTAGTGGTGTATATTTCTGAAAATATGAAATTGTAAGTGATCTTAAGCAGGAAGAAGCAGGTCAAATACTTTTCGTGGCTTTTGGGTTTGAAGTTATAATCCAAGCGCTACAGTCAGTGGTCCGGTGTTTATGCCGGCCGTTGATTACATCCAGTGATTATGATGGTGAATGGTACATAAAGCGAATATCCAATTACAAAATTTTCAAATATGATGTCAAAGCTACTTTGTTGAGTACCCATGGACTCAGACAGATATTTAAAGCCACATTCTTCTTTATTGAAATGTGAAAATGTCTAATTATTCATTTCAATTCATATATTTGTTGCAACCAATAATAGCAAGCCAGCCTCAGCCGCTAAATGTCATGTACCTATGATATCCATACAGACTCCATCATGACTGACTTCCCAATACGACCCTCGAGCCATGACAAACTGCCCATGACCACAGGAGACATGTGACACGATGTTCCCACTATCCCATAGACTGCACCTCGTACTGTGTACTCCGTGAGTCAAAAATGATATAATCTCACTTACTCGGGTCTTTTCTGCCCACCCATCTAAGTCGATGAGCAGATTAGCGTCTGCCGGGTCAACCGTCAAGTGGCTACAAAATAACAGGAAGCCGATCTAAAAACATCGCAGCTAATTTAATCTTAATAACCGCAACCTATGACCAAAATATTTTTCCAAAAGCAATAAATTGAAATTTATTTTTGGTCGAAGAAAGACATTAAACAGGCTCCATCTAGGACAGTTCTGCCATATTTTAGGTGAAACATGTTGGCCAGTGTCAGTGAATCTTTATGGTTCATGTTTTCCACTTTGCTGAAGGGCTTAAAGTTAGTTGACGCAGATAAATAGCTAACTCAGAGCTGCATATGCATGGGACTGGGTAAGATAAAAATAGATCTGGTATCTTAGCCAATGAAAATTGACCAACTTTGTGTGATCAACAATTTCACGTGATCAGTTTGTTTCTGTGGTTCCAATTTCACGTGATCACTTCAGTCACGCGTGGAAAGGCAAGCGCTGATTGGTCAATTCAATTGTGTACTAAATCTCAATTGAGTTGAATTGAAACTATTTTTGGAACGACGTTGGCTTTAGCTCAGTCAACTAACTTTAACCATGCTGATGGCTTTTTGGTATCACTAGACTTTCATCTTTTGGTGGTGTGGTGAAAAAGTGTTATCTTTTGATGCTTTTATACTTTTATAAAGGATTCAACGTTGAAGAAATTATCTTACTATTCAACAAAACAATCCCCCCCCCCCCCTCCCCGCCCAAGAAACATAACAAAAGCAAAACTCCGAAACAATCACAGTTGCCAGTCATTGCTCGTTCAAGAAATCTGAAGATTGTTCCGGAATACCGGGTGGACCAAAAAGAACTTCACATGTTTGAAAATTCGTTATGCAGAGAATACTTGAGACATTGCTTGGAATGAATCAAAGTTTGGTTGATAGCCGAACGAAGTATTTTGTGCGAGTTTTCTTTTATTTTCTGCGCATTGTAAATATAGGTAAAATAAAGTTGATGAAAATTCCTTTACTTCGAAATGTGTGAAAAAAGATGTTTGAGTGTGGATTTTGTTTATAATTTTTAGGGTTTTAGGCCTTTTTTCACACATTTCGAAATTACGGATTTTTTTGTAAATTAAATTTTACCTATATTTCCAATACTCAGAAGAAAAAAATTGGTTCTACCCGGTATCGTCGAGTTAATAGAAAGCAAGTCTATGAAAAACCATTGAAGTTGAGGCTCATAAACTACAAAAAGACTAATTTTTGATTCTGGAGTATCATATTTCCTCTAATAAAATCCCTCGCGCAGCTCAGGTCTACGCAGTTCTGCAAAACAAAGAGCAAAAGCTTGCTATAGTGGTTTTCAGAATTTTCTAGAAACTTAATTCATGCTGCCTTTGTTGAGACGCGTCTCACACATTCTTTGAATAGAGACGATAGCCAGAACAAGAAATCAACCAACGTCTTTAGCGTAACAACACAATGACATAGGTAGTCCAGATTAATCGTATCTGTAATTTTTCTAATAAAGCGCCGCTCTGATGATGTGTGCAGCGTTTATTAGAGGGAATTGTTTATTAGAGGGAGGGGTTTATTGCAATTTTTGTTTGGAAAGGGTAGGCGTTTATTAGTGGGAGGCGTTTATTTGAGGCTTGGCGTTTATTAGAGGAAATGCGCTCGGGGGAGGCAGGGGGAGGGGTACTTAGTATATTTGTCCGACGGGGACGTGCCATTCTTCAGGGTATCGTTTTCGCCTCTTTTTTCTAGCGCCGGGTATCGAAATAAAGCAATTTTTGAGAGCCGGTTGTCAAAAGGGTGTATTTTCTCAAAACAGGTTGTTGCTTGGTCAGATTTTTACGTTTTGGAGTGTACTTTTCGCCGATTTTTTCTAGAATCGGCTATCGTTTGGAGGAAAAAATTCTGGAGCCGGGTAAAAATGTTTTTCTTTGATGGGCACACCCCCGTACAATTGAAAGTCNTTTAGAACCGGTAATAAGAAACTTTGTATTTGAATCATTAATCTTTTACTACGAAGAGAGAGGGGAGTCGCCAACACTCTGTAATACCTAGCTAAAGGATTCGCGGGGTGTGGTCACATCGAGAGGAAGGACCAGGACATTGCTCGATAAGCTTGGCTTCTCAGTGTCCTAAAACTACCTTCGGATGCTAGGTAGCAATATAGAAAAAAAAAAAAAACAGTTGCCAGTCATTGCTCGTTCAAGAAATCTGAAGATTGTTCCGGAATACCGGGTGGACCAAAAAGAACTTCACATGTTTGAAAATTCGTTATGCAGAGAATACTTGAGACATTGCTTGGAATGAATCAAAGTTTGGTTGATAGCCGAACGAAGTATTTTGTGTGAGTTTTCTTTTATTTTCTGCGCATTGTAAATATAGGTAAAATAAAGTTGATGAAAATTCCTTTACTTCGAAATGTGTGAAAAAAGATGTTTGAGTGTGGATTTTGTTTATAATTTTTAGGGTTTTAGGCCTTTTTTCACACATTTCGAAATTACAGATTTTTTTGTAAATTAAATTTTACCTATATTTCCAATACTCAGAAGAAAAAAATTGGTTCTACCCGGTATCGTCGAGTTAATAGAAAGCAAGTCTATGAAAAACCATTGAAGTTGAGGCTCATAAACTACAAAAAGACTAATTTTTGATTCTGGAGTATCATATTTCCTCTAATAAAATCCCTCGCGCAGCTCAGGTCTACGCAGTTCTGCAAAACAAAGAGCAAAAGCTTGCTATAGTGGTTTTCAGAATTTTCTAGAAACTTAATTCATGCTGCCTTTGTTGAGACGCGTCTCACACATTCTTTGAATAGAGACGATAGCCAGAACAAGAAATCAACCAACGTCTTTAGCGTAACAACACAATGACATAGGTAGTCCAGATTAATCGTATCTGTAATTTTTCTAATAAAGCGCCGCTCTGATGATGTGTGCAGCGTTTATTAGAGGGAATTGTTTATTAGAGGGAGGGGTTTATTGCAATTTTTGTTTGGAAAGGGTAGGCGTTTATTAGTGGGAGGCGTTTATTTGAGGCTTGGCGTTTATTAGAGGAAATGCGCTCGGGGGAGGCAGGGGGAGGGGTACTTAGTATATTTGTCCGACGGGGACGTGCCATTCTTCAGGGTATCGTTTTCGCCTCTTTTTTCTAGCGCCGGGTATCGAAATAAAGCAATTTTTGAGAGCCGGTTGTCAAAAGGGTGTATTTTCTCAAAACAGGTTGTTGCTTGGCCAGATTTTTACGTTTTGGAGTGTACTTTTCGCCGATTTTTTCTAGAATCGGCTATCGTTTGGAGGAAAAAATTCTGGAGCCGGGTAAAAATGTTTTTCTTTGATGGGCACACCCCCGTACAATTGAAAGTCAAGTACCCCCCCCCCCCCTCCGGGAAAATGCGGTATTCAGACGCTTCCTCGAGAAAATGTCAAAGGTGGACCTTATTTACTGATATACCCAGGTACCGACTTATATTTTGCACTGCTTCTAACATTTGAACCAACAATGTTTGTTTTTACTCTCGCAATTATAACTTATACCCCATTCACACTGGCCAGTTAAACGAGCTTAAAATAAACCAGGTTATTGAATGCTGCGTTCTAATTGGTCGATCCAACAAATCGAAGGCATTTGATTGGTTAAAATTTAACCTGGGCTAGACAAAGCGGGTTTAACTGCTTCAGTGTGAATGAGGTATTAGCTAAATAATTTGTCCTTTCAAACTTGGTTTTCATAGGTACAGGTACTGGAAAAAAGAGCACGCAAGATCAGAAAGTGGGTGGTCGGTGCATTGGCTCCAATGATGGAAACGAGATTCTTTATAAATTGAGACTGAGGATTCATGTTTGTTCACAAGAAGATCAAAACACTGAAAGATGTCCCCTCTGCCGCGACTCTGTATGCTACCGTAAAGGTGAACTTCAATTTCATTTCAATTAACGACCCTGATGAAAAATATTTTTGCATTTATGTTCAGGAATTTCAATTGTTTGAGCTCGAAAGCGATGGCATAACAACGTTCATTTGAAGATTGAAAAGACAATACTGCTTCGCGATTGCTAGGCCAAAATCGTTTTCATACAGTATGAAATTCACTGTGAGACTGCAAAGGATCTTGGGTTGGGGAGCACAGGGTCTTTAATTCTTCATAATATACGTCGTCCAGGTTTTATGGACTGTGTGATCATTTTAGAGAAAATCTTTGCAAAACTGGATGTTTAAAAAATCAAATAGGATAGCAACACCTACTAGTAGTGGAACAGCTTAACGCGGAATGGAAACTCCGGGAAAAAATTGTTTCTCATTTTCGAAGCCTCAAGAATCCTGCTTACGAATTGGTAGCATTAAAATACCAAAGCTGTTAAACATAATTTAATTTGATTACTTTGCATCTTAGCTGACCATTTCAAATACACCCACGGCAATAGACGATTACGGAAAAGATGGCGTCGGGGGGCATTTGACCAAGATGCATTGCGTTTGATAATCGAATCTCTATAGAATCACTGTTGATTCTATTATAAAACGCAATGCATCTTGGTCAAATGCCCCCCGACGCCATCTTTTCCGTAATCATCTATTCTTCAAAGAAGCGTACTATCGTAGAAATTAAAGTCTTCATCATTCATCATTATTATTATTATTATTTAGGCACGATAACTTCAGCTTAGGGGCCGTTTACATGAGAAAGTCAAACCAGTTTGAAATTTCACCCCGATCTCAGTTGAACTCGTTGTCTGGTCAAAGCCCTTAGAGTGTTTACATGGAAAACGCAATTTTTAACTCAAACCGGGGTGAAACTAAATCGGTTTGAAATTTCACCCCGCTTTGAAAACACCATGTAAACGCAAATTATTCTCAGACCGGTTTGAGATTCAGTGGTCTCGGGTTCAAAGTTCACATTGGCATTGCTTTTCTTGACGCCAAACATGATGATGATGAACAATCTCAAGCATTCTTGCGTCGTTCGATGAACAACACAGGTTTCAGACCGGGGTGAAACTTCATGTGAACGCAAAAGGAAATAAGCTATCAGGCCAATATTCAGATCGGGGTGAAATTTCAAACCGGTTTGAGTTTATCATGTAAACGGACCCTAATAAGAACGAAAATCGCCATACTCTAACAAATTCCTGGTTTTTGCGGATTGTCGGAGCATTCTATCTGAAAATCCCGATTTGTTGGATCTTGCTTTCTTGTCCGTGGATTCACGGTGCAGCTAGTTAATGAATTACCAGGCATTGTGATTCGATGTTTAAAAACCAGTTTTGGGACACAAATTAAATTAGACAAATCTGATCTTCTGTTCTACCAAAATGCATTCTACTGCTTTCGTACCTGACCAAAATTCTAAAGTTTAGCCTTCAGTGGTTCTACCTTTGTTCAGCAAAATAACACAAAAAATACCACAAAATCAAATTTATGGAAGGCGGTTCTACCTTTGTCCGGCAAATATAGGCCAAGAAGACCAGACTTTCAAACAAGATTACCAGTTTTGGGACACTCTGCTTTAACAGATATTACTGCAACTTGCTTTCGGATGTCTGGTTAGGCTTTTTGACTAAAACTACCGGTTTTTGGGACAAACATTGTCACTGAATATTTAATTCAAACTTTTCTGTCAAATTGAAGAAATTGACAAAGGACATTTATCATAAAAAAGGCCGGTTTTTGGGTCAAAGATTATGCACATTTTTTTTTAGCAAACTACCGGTTTTCGGACAGAGGTAGGACATCGTCCCCAGTGTGATATGCCCGCCCTTGGTTCTTGAATTCATCTAGCAGTTGAACAATTCTTTAAATTTCATTTTATAGGTTGTGACGATAATTATGACAATAATTACTGTAATTCAACAGGTAAGGAACGATCATGGTCGATTATGTTGGCTCTTGGCTTTGCATATTATTCTGGATTTGCATAACTGATAAACCAAGAAGNAACAGAACAATAAAGCTGTTAACTTGATATAAATTTTTGCAAGTTTCTTAACAAATAAGATTTTCACTAGATGAGTTTCTTAACCTTTCTAAGACTCCTGACTAGGACTAGGGTTCCTTATGAACGGGGTATATTATTCTTATAAAGAATGCGTGTACTGTGTATACTGCAATACTAAGTGCAGATATCTTTGCAAGTAGCTCTTGGTTTAGGGGCAGGGAAATTGTTAATGATAAGAAAGATATTAGGCTCTTTCCATTTGCAAAAGAGAAAAATAAACACCTTACAAACCGTTCTCTTTGTTTGTGAAGACGAGAACTTCTACTAATTTTGGCTTTTGCATCCTTAGGCCTATTCACTGGAGTAGAAAAACAAACTTCCCGGGTAGACTTATTACACTTATTACAATTGCTTTATTTACGTCTTTACAACTTTCCATCAAAGCGAAAAATTTTCGGTCGGATGTAGTAAGTCTGCTATACAGGTGCAGTTAAGTTATGCGAAAAGCCCATTGTTTAGCATTAGCCAATCAAAACCACGAAAGGGTATGGTAGGCACCAGGGTAACAACTGGCCGCCCATTGTTGCCCTGGGTTCGAGGTTGAAGGACACAGGGAGCGAAAAAAATGTGCAGGAATAACTACCGCGTTTCTTAACGCCCATGGTTTAAGTATACCATTGTAAAGCCTGGCTCACAAAGAGTCACAATGATCACGAGCCATAGGCAACTAGGAATGAAAGAACAAATTTACGTATGATATATCGAGCGTTCCTCCATCATCAGTAGTTTCTGATGTTATTGAAAGTATGTTTATGTTAGATTACTTAAGAATTTAGATAGAGAGATAGGAAGTAGACTAGGGAAGTAGAAATAGAAAGAAAGCAGACTCGATATATCAGGAACGAAATAATACAATCAAAATACTCGATATATCTTAAGTAAATCTTTTCGTTCATTCCAAGTTTCCTACAGCCCGTGGAAATGTGGTGATAAAAATTCGAAAGTGTGGAGTCGAAAGGGCAGTCCGAAATTTTTATGTCCTTAGGTGGTCGTCAGGGAGCTTTTTACCAACATGCTTTGCAGCAAAACACAACAGAGTCTTTGGAGCCGCCATCTTTAGCGTTATTGTCTATTATATCCCATTCAAACTGGCAATTTAAACCAGCTCTAAACCAAGTTATCAAATTTTGCTTTTCTAATTGGTCAATCTAACAAAGACTGGGACAATGTTAAAGTTGTGCTCACCAGCCATTGTGTAAATGAAAGTCTACTTATTACTAACCTTTTAAGCAGTGGATCTAACTGCTGCTGTTAGCTACATTTTCTAACGTAGCAATCTTACTATTGGGGCCCAAAGTAAATATTCAGATTTCTGAAATAGTTTGGGGAGGGAGGAGGGGCTGCCGTTAGTCGCACAATTATTGCCGTGCAAAGTCATTCGAAGAGTCTTTGTTGCTTTCTTGATTTAGTCATTTCAATTATGTATGTTAGGTCTAGTCATCAGTCTAAATCATTACCCAAACTTAGTCATTAGTCAGTAGTTATATAGCTTCTTAGTCAGCTAGTCGAAAGACCTTCTACACCTTCATTTTGCTTCAAAGCTTTGCTGCGTTGTTGTGCATTCATAAATCGAGTGCAACTGTGGAGTAAAATCAAGGGTGTAAGGACACCTATAATGTGATTAATAAATATTTATTTACCTTGTTTAGAGTGTTGTTGTCTTCTTTGTTTTGTCTCTCCCTGCCTTGGTCTTTTAACAACATTTCAACTGATCTTGGCCTAACTGCTTTTTCAAATCTAACTACCTTGTTGTATTCCTGTGTGTAAATGCAGGAATACAAGGGAGTTGGATTCGAAAAAGCGGTTTGCCCAGTTAGACCAAGCTCAGTTGAAATGTTGTTAAAAACCCAAGGCAGGGAGAGACAAAACAAAGAAGACAACAACACTCAAAACAAGTTAAATAAATATTTATTAATCACATTATAGGTGTCCTGACACCCTTGGTAAGATATGTATTGTTTCTCTGCAATTCGTTTTGAAAGCAATGTATTTAACGAATATTTGCAGAATCATGGATTATTACTCTTTGCCATCTCGGGGCAAGTTGTAACAGTAACACAAAATACCACAAAGACAAAGCGGCTTTATAGAATCGTCAGCACCGGCCCTCATTACTTACTAAACACATGTGTCTNAGTAGTTTCTGATGTTATTGAAAGTATGTTTATGTTAGATTACTTAAGAATTTAGATAGAGAGATAGAAAGTAGACTAGGGAAGTAGAAATAGAAAGAAAGCAGACTCGATATATCAGGAACGAAATAATACAATCAAAATACTCGATATATCTTAAGTAAATCTTTTCGTTCATTCCAAGTTTCCTACAGCCCGTGGAAATGTGGTGATAAAAATTCGAAAGTGTGGAGTCGAAACGGCAGACCGAAATTTTTATGTCCTTAGGTGGTCGTCAGGGAGCTTTTTACCAACATGCTTTGCAGCAAAACACAACAGAGTCTTTGGAGCCGCCATCTTTAGCGTTATTGTCTATTATATCCCATTCAAACTGGCAATTTAAACCAGCTCTAAACCAAGTTATCAAATTTTGCTTTTCTAATTGGTCAATCTAACAAAGACTGGGACAATGTTAAAGTTGTGCTCACCAGCCATTGTGTAAATGAAAGTCTACTTATTACTAACCTTTTAAGCAGTGGATCTAACTGCTGCTGTTAGCTACATTTTCTAACGTAGCAATCTTACTATTGGGGCCCAAAGTAAATATTCAGATTTCTGAAATAGTTTGGGGAGGGAGGAGGGGCTGCCGTTAGTCGCACAATTATTGCCGTGCAAAGTCATTCGAAGAGTCTTTGTTGCTCTCTTGATTTAGTCATTTCAATTATGTATGTTAGGTCTAGTCATCAGTCTAAATCATTACCCAAACTTAGTCATTAGTCAGTAGTTATATAGCTTCTTAGTCAGCTAGTCGAAAGACCTTCTACACCTTCATTTTGCTTCAAAGCTTTGCTGCGTTGTTGTGCATTCATAAATCGAGTGCAACTGTGGAGTAAAATCAAGGGTGTAAGGACACCTATAATGTGATTAATAAATATTTATTTACCTTGTTTAGAGTGTTGTTGTCTTCTTTGTTTTGTCTCTCCCTGCCTTGGTCTTTTAACAACATTTCAACTGATCTTGGCCTAACTGCTTTTTCAAATCTAACTACCTTGTTGTATTCCTGTGTGTAAATGCAGGAATACAAGGGAGTTGGATTCGAAAAAGCGGTTTGCCCAGTTAGACCAAGCTCAGTTGAAATGTTGTTAAAAACCCAAGGCAGGGAGAGACAAAACAAAGAAGACAACAACACTCAAAACAAGTTAAATAAATATTTATTAATCACATTATAGGTGTCCTGACACCCTTGGTAAGATATGTATTGTTTCTCTGCAATTCGTTTTGAAAGCAATGTATTTAACGAATATTTGCAGAATCATGGATTATTACTCTTTGCCATCTCGGG
Source organism: Aurelia aurita (assembly GCA_004194415.1). Taxonomy (NCBI): domain Eukaryota; kingdom Metazoa; phylum Cnidaria; class Scyphozoa; order Semaeostomeae; family Ulmaridae; genus Aurelia; species Aurelia aurita. The sequence goes on from REGM01000005.1 coordinate 1,459,041, forward strand.
GCAAGTTGTAACAGTAACACAAAATACCACAAAGACAAAGCGGCTTTATAGAATCGTCAGCACCGGCCCTCATTACTTACTAAACACATGTGTCTGTATGAAAGTCTAACCTAATTATACAAACAACAACTACAACAACACTACAGGCTTTAATCTGGTAGCTATCATTTCGAACGTGTTCAAATTGTTTTCTCGAAAACTTCGTGATTTGATTACAGTCATACACAGTAATTTTTAAAAACATAGTTTATTCGTATACTCATTACATAAGTCTCAGTATCGCTCATTGAATTGGATGAAATAAAAAGTCAGATTAAAAATATTGAACGAATACAAGGAATCACGTCGGAAAGTAATGGCAACACTTTGGAAAATATTCCCATGGTTTGCTCACCTTATTATTAATGATCTTGTAAGTTGAATTCAAGATATGTATCGATATCTCACTTTGCAATTCGTGTAGTAAGAACAGACCTCTTGTTCACATTTTGCTTTATTTTGCTTTGTTACAACTTGCCCCATGCGCGGAGCAAGTTGTAACACTCCGATCTGAATTCCGATTTACCAAAAAGACAACAGCTTCGTTAATGATAGACAACATACGCTTCGTAGCCAATGGCAAAACATAGCTAATAATGCCATTACAAAGGATCTGCCTCTTGCTTGAGATAAGAAAACTATCTTCTTCCAGAAAGTGTTACAACTAGCCCCGGTCAACCCAATAATGACAAGATGTTGGTCATTTTTCAAAGTTTAAATCCCTTGGAGACAGCATAGGTTCATGTAGCATAGGTTCCAAATCTTTAAAAAGGTTGGTGTAAAATTTTTTGACCTATTCCTTTGAATTGAATAGCTTGAAATGAACTTTAGCTACTTTGCTATTATTCTACCATTGGACTTTTCTGAAATCTTCAATATTTTCAGAATTGGGGTTTTTCTTCTTTTTTAAGAATTCAAGAACAGCTCTGAAAAACATTAAAACCATCGTAGTTTCTAAACTTTTTGACGTTCATTTTTTATTTCATTCTCAGGTAAAGTTAAAAGTGAAAGTAAAAGTACAGGATTTCTTCTACAGTATAAATCATACATTATACCAGCCGCCGCTGCTCTCATTGGAGCCCTGTGTGCTACTGCAGTTTCTGTATTTTGCATGAAGTGTTGTCGGAAGAGTGTGGATGACGACAGTCAAACAGGTAAAAATATGACAATAGATACTCGTCATAGACCTTTTAGCTATTCTAAAAATGTGTGGATTGAACAATATTTTCATACATTATTATTCAAAAGGTTCGATTGAGCAGCAGTATAGCTTCTATCATTGTTGTGCACATTCGAAAATTCGTCTCTTTGTATAAAAATGTATTTATTATATATTTATAATGTATTTATATTTTTATTAAAATATAGCAAGATCCAGACTCTTTCTTGTGAAGTACTTCCATTCATTAAAAGACCAATTTTACATTGTACCGGTACAGTTTTGATCCGCTACAAAGTTGTTATGGTTCAAGAGCGTTTACATTGCTCCAGAATAAAAAATTTCTATATATATAGAAGGAACAAAAGTGTTACGGATTAGCAGGAACAGCATAAAGCACCATTCATAGTGGGAAGTAGTCGCTGACGTCGGTTCTTTCCCCACTCTTTGCTTAGATAGTTGTATTTATATTTTGATTTGTTGTTGAATAAAAACTTTATTGTCAGTGAGCCTTTTCACTATAAAATGGGCTATAGTATTTTTTAAATTGGTGGAATATCGAAGATTGCCGTTCTTGCAAGCGCCGAAACTTCTTCTTGACTTCTTCCTGACTTGACGGCTTCTTCTTCACTCGTATCTTGTCGTTTTGGACGGTTAAGTTCCAGTGTTTTCCTATGCTAGGGGTAATTTTTTACAGGATACATAACGTAAATCTTCTAGTATGTGATTCCTGACATCTAAAATCTTGACCAGTTCGCTAAAAATTTTATTTGACCGAAATGTTGCAGCAATCCAATCGTCTTGTGGAAGAAACTGTCCCAGCGATACGAGTGAACTGCTTTGCTTCTCGGCATAGGTTCGGCGGAGGAGCGAAACTACGACATGTAATCAGTCTAAGCATTGGCATCAAATCTTTAAAAAGATTGCACGAATGGTTAATGCATCTTACTTTTTATTTAATGGCTTGAAAGGAATTTCGGGTACTTTTCCATTATTGGTTATTGGCAAGTTTTGATATCTGGATTATTTTCAGAATTATAGCGTTTTTCGTCTTTCAACCAGTTTCGAGTTTGTGACGTCATCAAATCGCTAAATCCTAAACCAGAAAAGCTACAGATTTCTGCTTACCATCATATTGTAGACCTTCATAAACTATGGTTTTCTTGAAGATTGTATCACTTTTCTTCTATGAATTTAGGATTTACGATGATTTTAATTTTTATCGAAACTTCTCATGAATTGTTTCAATTTTCTCAATAAGAAGAAAAACGCTATAATTCTGAAAGTAATCCAGATATCAAAACTTGCCAATAAACAATAATGGCAAAGTACCTGCAGTTCATTTAAAGCCATTAAATCAAAAGGAAGATGGAATAACCATTCGTGCAATCTTTTTTAAAGATTTGATGCATATGCTAAGTTATGCAAAATATATGCCAATTAATGCATGCTATTCAACCAATGGTTGACTTACAAGCATTTGTGTAATCGTTTTTAAAGAGTTGACGCCTATGGTTTGCATCTTTTTGACTCTTTGTTCTCGCAATGCTGATTCTCCTTTGAAGCAGTTTTTATTAAACATTTAGATTTTGATATTTCTGCAGTTGTTTTTCGAAACATTTTAGACCATTGAAACTTTGTTATGTTTTGTTACTGTGTTTATTGTATGTGCCTGAGGTTATGGAAAGTAAATCGTTGGAATTCTTATCAGTTCTCCTCTCTATCGTAGCATCAGCTCGATGACTCAAGCATTGGTTCAAATTGTTGCAAGTAATCTGGTGATTCAAAATGGAGGCAGACAATGGAGTAAAGTAATTTGTATTGTTGATTCGAGATGGATGGACTAATGTTTGTCCTAGCACTTTAATAAAACTTAAATTTGAGAATTGTCCAGAGTTGATGAAAGATTTGCCACTGCGTGTTTGACTAGATTTTGGTCACATTTTGATTTCGGTATTTAGTTCATCCGTGCCTTTGTCTAAATGCTGAATCATTTTGCTGATGTACCGTTAGTAGATTTAGTGTTTGGTGTAACTAATAACTTTGCCAAATAGAACTTTTTTTCTCGCCAAATGTTGTTTTTACATTGATGTGGTAGTGGCAGAAACTACATCATAATTCATTAGCTCAAAAATAGGAAGCAAATTAGTAAACTTTTGGTGCTAAAATGTGAACATTTTCATGCAAATTTGAGAAACTTTAGTAATATGGGCTGGTCCAAATGTCTTATAGAAAAATCCTATTTAAGGTTTCCAATATTTGACATCAAGTTTTATGTGTCAGCAATGAAAAGCTGGCACACTTCCCATATTAAAACTGTTGAGTACCCCATGGAGTTCTTTCAATATACTATGGCACTGGGGATGTGCCGCTCAAGAGGGTATTCTTTTTCAAGATTTTGGTATAAGCATGGGTCTTGTTTTTTTTAAACTTGGTATAATTATGGGTATTGCCTTCTTGAAAATCGGAAAAAGCAACGATTGGGTTTTATTTTCGAGATTTTTGTACAAATATAGGTATACGTTTTCGAAAATTTGGTATAAATATGGGTCGGTATCTTTTATCTTGGGCGGCACATCCCTATCTGCGATTAAATCAAGTACCCCCCTCCCCCGGGTAGGTTTAGCACCACGTTATTGATCGAATTATGATTATAAGGATCTCTACTGTACGAATAGTTATAGCCTCCGTCATCACATGAAGGAGAGGAATTGATACATAGTATTTCAGATATTGTCATGTATTTCAGAAATACGCGACAAGAAGTTTATCAAATAGTGTATAATTTCAGTTCAGTAAATTATACGTATGTTAAATAGTTTATGGTGTTGGCCGTTGTAAATTTGAAGATGGGGAGCTTTTTCCAAAGGAAGAAGAAAGGAGAGTTTGTAATATTTAGTTCGTATTGATTTAATCATGTTTCTGTAGAGGTGTAAATGTTGTTGATTTGATTCGAATTCATT
>REGM01000005.1:1464983-1493690 GCA_004194415.1 Aurelia aurita
AAAGTACAAGTGCGACCATTCCAAACTGGGCACCTTGTGTTCGTTATTTACGTCCCATACAGGAGCAGATTCGACTTCGGGGCTAATAAATTCGTACTTTGAGTTTGAAATTACTTGAAACCTCAAAAACCTTTTAGATTTACCTTTCATCTCTTGGTTTTATTAAAAACTTTCAATATTTCACTAACGGGTTTCTCCAACTAGCTGCAAACGTAAGCACAGGTCCGGCAAGTCTCCGCAAGAAAGTTCTTGCTGTGATTTGATGTTGGCAAGGGTGGGCAGTTTGAACTCTCTCTTGTGTTTTAACATGGACAAAGAGCCTTAAAACCGAATGGAAATTTAAGAATATTGTATTACCTGATGTTTATTCGAATGAGATAAATTGTAGAGGCAATAGCTTTTATGACTGGGAAGAGAAACATGAGCGCCTTCTGAAGAAAAGTACAAGTGCGACCATTCCAAACTGGGCACCTTGTGTTCGTTATTTACGTCCCATACAGGAGCAGATTCGACTTCGGGGCTAATAAATTCGTACTTTGAGTTTGAAATTACTTGAAACCTCAAAAACCTTTTAGATTTACCTTTTATCTCTTGGTTTTATTAAAAACTTTCAACATTTCACTAACGGGTTTCTCCAACTAGCTGCAAACACAGGCACAGGTTATGCATTTCCCATACAAAATTGTTCCTATCATTGGATTTTCCCGGTTAAAACTCCCTTTTAATTTTTTATTCACACAAAAAGCACAGTTTAGGCATCTCCAATAGTTTTCACTGGAATTGTCGTCCAAGATTCGAGTTTCGCAGTGTTTATGGAAGGAACAACGCAAGCTTTTAATGGAAAGTCAAATATATAGACCTCCTATGAAATTATCTGCAAAATTATGCAATTAGCGGCTTTCGATAGATTGCTAATAAAAAGAATGACGTCGAAAAGAATGACGGGGTAGACATGTCTATTTGCAAGGCTCGATATTGGCTTTGCAAAATTCGAATCAAGTGTTGTGTAAATAATAATGCCGCTCATTTTACGAGGTATGTAGGAAGGAACTGAGAAAAAGATGACCCAATCTTGGTCTTAGTGTGAAATACCTGTTGATAATGTTAATTCGAAGGGCAGAATCTAAAATTTCCGTTGCGTGTATGTGTTCGTAACATCATGGTTTTCCAATCTGCTCAAACTTGTCTTTTGCGCAAGAAAACTGGTATATACTGTAACAAAAGTGAGTGTTTGAAACGGCAACTTGTGTTGTATAATTTTATACGGAACAAGACAAAAGAATATCTTCATCTCTGTGCCTCTTTCATCAAGAAAATCAAACAACTCAGTCGTAAAAATACTTATGCAACAAATGTAAATAACGATGTAGATAAACATGTACATAGTCGTGTCAATACCCCATTGAGGATAAGTTATTAGGAATCTTCATCTTGTAACGTTCGACGTCGCCGAAGAGAAAGGACGCAGGTTCAGGAATGGCCCCAACGAAGGAGAAGCCAATATGATGTCCACTGTGTCCACGCTCGAAAGCATCTTCAACTGGGAAAATCGAATGGCAGGAAGAACTTGCTTGCAGGAAAAACCTGAGCTGCGTTTACTTTTGCAATTATTTGGGTCAATCCATTCATGAAACACTACAAGTTTTTGATAAAATTAACAAAAAACGACTGATCTATCAGCATTTTGGGGTTTGACGTAATTCAGAAAACAAACAATGGCACTGTGGGCTCCAACTTGAATCTGGGCTTGCGCTTGTGTATGTATATAAATTGGACAAGCAGTGACGGAGCAATGGGGGGGACAAGTCCCCCCCACTTTTCTCCGAGGTCAGTTTTCCAATTCGTCTAAATCCGTTGAGAAAATATCTAAGGAGGGCTTAAGTAGTTATCTCTAGAGTTTTATAGACAAATAAGGGTGTTTCTTAAGGATAAAAAGGGCGTGGTCGTGAAAAATTTTCCTGGAGGCTGTGCCCCCAGACCTCAATCTTCCTTTGTCCCCTCCACTTTTCGTTGCGGCTGGCGCCGCCGCTGGCACAAAGGCACCCAGTTTAAAACGAACATAGTGCAGCTTTTGAATTTTCTAAGAATCTGTCTCATGGCATATCAAGAGCAGGATATATCAGAATCAGAGAATCCATTAGAAAGAGATACTAAGGAAGTATCATGTGAGAACTTGAGAGAATTTAACAAGTAATGCACAATCGTATATTAGGCTGAATATGATTCTGAGATGAATTCGCCCAGTCATAAAAGCTATTGCCACTACAATTTATCTCATTCGAATAAACATCAGGTAATACAATATTCTTAAATTTCCATTCGGTTTTAAGGCTCTTTGTCCATGTTAAAACACAAGAGAGAGTTCAAACTGCCCACCCTTGCCAACATCAAATCACAGCAAGAACTTTCTTGCGGAGACTTGCCGGACCTGTGCTTACGTTTGCAGCTAGTTGGAGAAACCCGTTAGTGAAATATTGAAAGTTTTTAATAAAACCAAGAGATGAAAGGTAAATCTAAAAGGTTTTTGAGGTTTCAAGTAATTTCAAACTCAAAGTACGAATTTATTAGCCCCGAAGTCGAATNTTAAATAGACTTAAACCACAGGCTTTTGTGCTAAATAGGATGCTTGGCATATTTAGGCCCATTTTTTTAGGCCGTTTCTTACTTTATTAGCGTGTTTTATTCAGTTTGAAGATTTCAGTTTCAAATAATGTTCTGGGTACTATTCTGTGGGAGAGCATTCTTGAGAAGTATGTTAGACTGCAAACATAGCATGAATTCTTGAGAATTTCCTGAGAATTCTAATTTTAATCAGGAAACTGTATGATGGATGATGGAAACTGCAACTCCTAGGATTAGCCAAATGCAATCAGATTTTTCATAAGATTAATGATTTTTGAGATACAGCTGGTTTCTGAGCCACAACTTTTTGACGTGTTTAGCCTAAACACACGAAAGGCCATTTTTGCAGGCTGACAAAATTCCATGCCACGCGCCAGTTAGTTTAGAGTAGAGAGGAATCTTTCACTGAATTTGTGAAATTGGCTGACTGATCTTTATCTTTGTTTACTAAAGTCTTGTACAGTCCCTTTAATGTGCCTTAAGAAAGGCCTGTCTTCACTAGCGGCCGCACCACAAATTGATTCTTTCACTCAAAATGTCTATTGGACTTTTCAAAAAATTTAAAAACATCTTGTCCTTTTCCCCCATCCCCCCAAACGTCCACTGCAATGCATGAAAAACTTGATGTGTAGGCCATTTTGTGAGAAAAGTTGCATGTGAGTGGCCAAACGCTTGCGTGATTTCGTTTGCGCGAGCGATCGCTCAGGTAGTAGGCCTAAAGGTTCACAAGCACGTTGATTGCTGGAAAAATCAAATTAAACAGAACCTCCATATAATAAAGTGGGAATGAGTCAATCAAAAATTCCCCATGCTACTCAAGTTCAAGTACGGTAAGCAAGTACCATTGTTTTTCCATAATGTCTCGTCTAAACCAATTATTTTTTACATTCTCTCTTTTCTGTTTCTGGAAGTTTATTATTTTATTCATTCTTACCATTTACCAGCTTGGAAAACATCGGCCAGGCACATTTGTTGCTCTTTTCTTCAATTTAGACCACACTGTTTTCCTCTCTACTTCCATTAAGATAAGATACAGTGGAAAGTATGATGCTCTTGTATCGAACGACTTTAGATAGAAAGACAAATTCTGCATCCAACGATAGAATGAAAGGATTGATGCCTGTTGATTGATGAAATCAATCGATTGTACCGGGTGTCCCAATAAAAAGTACTCCTGTTTGAAAAATCACCAAAAATTGATTGCATGGCCGATCTTTAAATTTGTTTTTTTGGCAAGTAGGTCATAGACCAAATTGTTTCCCCAGATATAGCTGATCTCGTGATTGGTTTTAAAATTAGCAAATTTAGCTCTTTTTATCACTGCCTGGTTTTGAAGTATACTGCAAAAAGTATCGATGATTGCCAGTTTAATGTCTTTTTTACATTGACTTTTTAGTTGGGTCATAAACGTCAGAAATAAATGCAAACTATCTTTGTAGACTTGAAGGATAATGAAAAGTCTCAAAATAATAGCTCAGAATAAGGTTTTTCAAACTGTTATTGTATACCCTTTAAGTAATGAAAACAAGTAGGTTATCATCTTTAAATTTATTTGAATCACTGACAAAAGAGATCAAAAAGAAAATTTGAGAATGGGTTTGATAATCGAATTTTGGTGATTTTTTAAACGGGAGTACTTTTTTTTAGGACACCCGGTATAAGAAGTCAGACAAATGTGATGTTTGATGATCATACAGTATTTTTGCAATCGGTGAACTCTCTGCCGACATTTTATTCCCCTTTCATTGTGGATTCTTTAAAGGATGATTACCTTTGTCTTTTTGAGAGACTTTGCGATACGAAAATGTTTGAGAGCGATTTTCCCAGAAATTAGCCATTTTGCGAGAGTGATAAAAAGCTTATGTAATCATGTTTGTGCAAGTGCCGACGNATCACTGAAAAAAGGGATCAAAAAGAAAATTTGAGAATAGGTTTGATAATCGAATTTTGGTGATTTTTTAAATGGGAGTACTTTTTTTGGGACACCCGGTATAAGAAGTCAGACAAATGTGATGTTTGATGATCATACAGTATTTTTGCAATCGGTGAACTCTCTGCCGACATTTTATTCCCCTTTCATTGTGGATTCTTTAAAGGATGATTACCTTTGTCTTTTTGAGAGACTTTGCGATACGAAAATGTTTGAGAGCGATTTTCCCAGAAATTAGCCATTTTGCGAGAGTGATAAAAAGCTTATGTAATCATGTTTGTGCAAGTGCCGACGCGATCACGAGAGATCGCTCACATGAAATGAAAAGGCCTGGATATGTGTGCATGCAGCCCCAGCCTTAGGGTGCTCTCTCCTCAACTATTTTATCTACTGAGAGAGATCCTCCTTTAAGAAATTCCTCTGTATGCAAACTCCAACTGTTTCTGTTATCTTGTTGTAAATTTGGTTATTTGCCTTTTGGCATCTTTGTAACTTGTTATTGTAACTTAGTTAATTGTTGTTATTTTTGAGGGATGCATGTAGTGGAATTTTGAAATTGAACTGAACTGAGTTAGCAAAAAACACGGTAATAGTTGCCTGTTGGCAAACTTTTAAATGCAATTTCATCTTTTCAATTAGTTATTTTTAAGTTCTTTTTATGTTTTCCAGAAATGAATTTCTGATGAATCAATGCGGTTCCAAGAGCAGTTATTTCCCTAAGGCAAAAAAGACAGGGACTACCATAGCAGGAATCATATTCAAGGATGGTGTTGTGCTTGGAGCAGATACCAGGGCTACAGAGGTGAAAATTTTATCTCCTATATTTACACATGTGCAAAAATGGTCTCTTTTATCTGAATATGTACTGCAATAATTTGCCCCACCAGCTCCAGGCTGGAAAGTTTACTTTTTGCACATGCAATTTTAATGGCCTAAGGAAATCTTTTTGGTAAAATTAGCAATTGAGAAAATAGCAAAATTGTTTAACAGCTAGTAAGCGGCCAAGATAAACAATACTAGAAGTTCTGCGTGTAATTGCATGCGCACTGCAAACTTTCCAGTCTGACATCAAAAGGTTGTGACTTTGATGCAAAGGGTCTTATATTTTTGATTAAGAGATCTTACAACTTTGCATCCCAGATCTCTGGGGGACTGTCAGACAATAACCCACAAAAGCATTGACATTTATTTATTATTCTTGATGCTTAAAATTGACTTTCATTCTCGTATCCACGGCTGATTATCTTAAAAGATATATACAGTACCTAGGCCTTGCGCACATTAACATGACAAGAATTCGTAAGAATTTTCAAGAACTCTTCACATCCTGGTAAGGATTCTTAAGCCATATGAAAGACTGTACATTTTTTTTAAACAGGAATTCTTAAGAAACTGAAAATATTCTTAAGAATTCTTGAGAATTCTTAGGAAGAAGGAAAACCATGTCAACGTGAGCAAGGCCTGTACTGTATAGTTGTCTTGAAAAACAGATGTCCCCATGCTTTGGTTGCTGTTATGTGTTTACCAACAGGACTTATAAACTCTGAAAATTGAACACCTTATTGTAATTTTGCAGGACACTATTGTTGCAGATAAAAACTGTGCAAAGATCCATTATATTGCTCCAAACATTTAGTAAGTATTCTTTGATATTTTCAAGCTCAATCCAGGCCCTTTTGTAGAAACTAAATAGTATATTTATTGTATTCAATCAATACCTGTAATTACCTCTGAATCTATAATAAATCAAAATTTCATCTCTCTTTAGCTGCTGTGGAGCTGGAACAGCTGCAGATACTGAATATACAACCAAGTTGATTTCTGCAAATGTTGGACTACATACATTGAATACAGGCAGGCAGGTGGGTTCTTTGTCACATTATTACTCATAGGTGGCAAATCTTTGCAAAACTTTAAAATTTATTGTTTAGAATGTATATAATTGCATTTTCGTTTTAGATGAATTGCTCAAAGGGTTCAGTTCAATAATTAGCTCAGTAATGTGGTAGTAGTTTAGGTACAGTAACTCGGTAATTTGCCATATAATTCCAGAGAAAGCTTTTTCGATATCAGAATTATTTCCAGGGTTACAGATTTGTATGTTTGATGAAAAGAAGTTTGAAAGGAAGTATCTAAAGCTTTAACAAGAATTAAACACTGTAAATATGAAAATATTGATCATAACAATAATGCTCTCTTTGGATTTGTGGCAAATACCTAAAGTTCCCTTTGAGCAAGTGCAAGTCATTTGAAGGAAAAGGGCATTGACATTTCAAATGATTAATTTTGAAGTTGCAAAGATTTGCAGTTCATGATCTGTGTTGAAAAACAGCCTTCGTGAGAATTCTTATAAATTTGTAAGAATTTTTACAGGATGTATTCTATTAAGTTTCAAAAGAATGTTACTCAATACTGTTCATAAGTAATATCATTCAAGAAATCACAAGAATTCTTACAAATGAAATCTATGTTATATAAGTCACGAAAGAACTTCACATCAAAGACATGCAAGGGATTCATCAGAGGTTTGTGCCAAGGGATCTAGGCAAGCTAAAAATAACTACTGTTCAGCAGCCTATAACTACTGTTCAGCCTAAAAATAACTACTGTTTAGCAGCATATAAGTCATGAAAGAACTTCACTTTAAAGACATGCAAGAGACTCATCAGAGGTTTGTGCCAAGGGGTCTAGGCAAGCTAAAAATAATTACTGTTCAGCAGCCGATGAAAATGGATAGAGCAATTTTCATGCTTTCGTTTGATTAATGTATCTCTTTTATTTTTCAAAGATACTCTCCTTCGCGAGGTTTCTTTATATGTTCCGCAGTTCCGTGGTCCGTGATTCCGTGAAAAGAAACCTCGTGAAGGAGAGTAGTTCAGAGACATAATTGTCATTTTGTTTGAAAATTTCTTGACACAACTTATTTTAATTTCTCCAGGCTCGCGTTTTAACTGCTGCAACTATGCTGAAACACATGCTTTACAGGTTTGTATGAAAATTATTTATGAATATCCTACAGTAAGTAATAAAATGGCATAATAATGTATTTATCTCTCTCATTGCTAAGAACAAATGATCAGCCATTATTGCTAACATTTATTATGTGAATGCAATAGCAGTGAAAAGACGTTCTTTTAGACTGACACACAAGGCCCGACACACGCATATTTATATGAAAGCAGAGCAGTGTCATAAGGGCCTATGTAATTAAGCAAAACATATTAATTTCTAATGATTTGACTTGAAAACAAAAATGCTCATGAAATGCATTGATGATCATTGTGGAAATCCTCAACTACCATCACTTTATAGAATCATGGAACATTGCTTTATTCAAGCCAAAAGGTTCAATATTCTTTACAAGTTGGTAGGAATATAGAGAAGTGGGGAAAGGGCAAAGAAAAGCAAATACAAAAAAATAAATAAATGGCTTGAATAAGGGTGTCTTGTTAGCCTTGGGGCCACCTAGGGACATAATATGTAGGTTCCCCTTATGTCTTTGAATTGGGCCAAAATGAAAGGTCTTGCCATGTGGCATGGAAGGTGTTGAGACGCAGTGGTGTAATCCTCTGACTTTGCAGGCAGAACTGTCAGGTGGACAGGAGGGTTCAAGCCCAGTACAGGCCCCACCACTTTAGCGTCATGACAAGTGGTCGCAGACTCAATTTGGTCTTCCCTACTTCTGTGATCCCAGCACTTGGTGNATTGGGCCAAAATGAAAGGTCTTGCCATGTGGCATGGAAGGTGTTGAGACGCAGTGGTGTAATCCTCTGACTTTGCAGGCAGAACTGTCAGGTGGACAGGAGGGTTCAAGCCCAGTACAGGCCCCACCACTTTAGCGTCATGACAAGTGGTCGCAGACTCAATTTGGTCTTCCCTACTTCTGTGATCCCAGCACTTGGTGCTAAAAACTGCACCTTCACTCCACCATGGGAAAGGAATTCACAATTTCAGGAGAAGATTGAAAATTGATGCAAACTATATGAAGCAGTTGTTTATGCAGTGTTTGTTTCTTTATTTGCTAGATATCATGGACATGTTAGTGCAGCTCTAGTTCTTGGTGGTGTAGATCTTACAGGACCAAGTCTATACATGATTCATCCCCATGGTAGCACAGCTAAATTGCCTTTTGTCACTATGGGTGAGTACTGATAGTCTGCCTTGTTCATAGCAAATTTACGACCCACAGATTGCAATTTGTGATAACAAATTGAACAGGCCTATATCGAATGCCCTTATACACTGATTAGGGACAAAACTGTATGACAGATATCCACGTGACACATTCTTAGCATCAAAGAAGCTCACAAATGCTTGAACTTGATTGTTGAGGACTTTACTCGTAACTTGGAAGTACTATTTGGAAGTACTCTTGGCAAATTGTAATTTGCCAAAAAATGATTTTCTTTTTTTCAAGACCTCTCAAAAATTTGCAGTTTAATTCTTTTGAGAGTTTGACTCAAAATGATCTATATGGTGCCTAGAAGTGTCTTTAGTGTCTATGATTTGAGTAAAGGTATAATCATAATGACTGGCTTAATATGTTCTGTTAATTATGAGACACATTTTTGCATATTTAATTATTAAGCTAAATATTTTTACACAGGCTCTGGCTCACTTGCTTGCATGGCTGTTTTTGAGAGTGGATTCAAGCCTGATATGGAGGTATGTCATTATTGGAAAAGAAAGAACTAGAATTATCATAATTTAACTTTTTTAGTCTTCTTGGAAGAGATGATGAATGTTTGATGTTGATATCCAGTTAAAATTATGACATTTTTATATGGAATTCTATTGAATTATTGGAATTGCGTAGATCTACTGTATACTAGACTTGTATTGAAGACTGGAAATTATATATATTTCGAGGTTCTGATGGTCAATTCGATTCAATCAAAGCCAAGGTTTTTGTCATCAAAAATCTGTACTTTGAGAACTTACATGAACATCGTGAAAAATCATCATATCTTTTCTATGAAATTCTTTGTAGCATTGGCAGGCAGGACTTCAAAATTACAAAAATCAAACTCAACTAGAATGCTTCCGCCACTAACTCCTCCGTTCTAATTCATTCATCTTTACGATTCAATCTACCTGTTGCTAGGAATTATCCATTAAAGTCATTACTTTTTCATAGATGTATCGCATGATGGTGTGTGATCTGTAGGCTCAACGAAGAAAGTAGTTTTTCTGTTTCCCTCTTTCAGCTTGATGATGCTATGCGACTAGTTCAAGATGGTATTCGTGCTGGTATTTTCAATGATTTGGTGAGTTTTATCACTTCTTACAGCAATGCATAAAGCAAAACATAGGACCCAGGAAAGAGCTCCCCGACTTTATTGAACATGTTTGGAATATTTTATATCGTTGGAAATTTGACATTTTAATACTTTTATGGTTGGTAATTTTTTTGTAGGAGTACAGAGCCTCCACTATGTTTTGACAAGAATTTTACCTTAAGTATTCTCCACCTTCAAAATACAAGTACGTATCGTATTCGATACACCCAATGAAGCAACCCCCCTCATACTTGTCATTAATTTGGAAGCCCCCCCCCCACATCCCTCCCCAGTACATGGAGTTCGCTCTCCATAACATAGGTTTCATATCTTGAGGGAATCCCCATTCGATATTTCTCTCAAAAAATCTCATGACGTAGGACAGGTCGAGAGAACATGCGAGCCAATCAGATTGCAGGAAACCGGCCACAGCTTCCTCTCGAAGCTAAATTTAGGCCATTTCTGCCCATTCTGACAACCCCCCGTTTAAAAAACCCGGTGTAAAATCTGTTTTGACTTTTTATGCAAATTATCGTCGGAAAGTGTTCTTAGGGCCTCAGCGCACAAATCTGCCGTTGGACTTTCNCGTAATGTTCTGGAAAACTTTGCTATACGGCGTTATACAGTTAATTTCTTAGACCGGGAAACTAGTGTTTTCCGAAGTTTTCCAAACATCGAACAAGCTCGGAAACGGACTAATTGTTTTACGTAGTTTTGCGAGGTCCGCACAACTCAGATATCCGATGCAGAAAACTCCAGGAAATCCCCAGGATATTTCTGTACACGCAGTACGGTCTCAGGATTACTTCGGAAAACTGTTTTTGCCGACGACGGATATCTCCGGATATTTAGGTATGCGGGATAGTAAACATAGGTTTCATATCTTGAGGGAATCCCCATTCGATATTTCTCTCAAAAAATCTCATGACGTAGGACAGGTCGAGAGAACATGCGAGCCAATCAGATTGCAGGAAACCGGCCACAGCTTCCTCTCAAAGCTAAATTTAGGCCATTTTCACCCATTCTGACAACCCCCCGTTTAAAAAACCCGGTGTAAAATCTGTTTTGACTTTTTATGCAAATTATCGTCGGAAAGTGTTCTTAGGGCCTCAGCGCACAAATCTGCCGTTGGACTTTCATCCGATCTCGCGAACTTTTGGAGTTACAGCGTCTTGAACTTTGGAAAGATTTCAGTGCAAATATTATTCAGTCATATTGGAATTCAACGTCAAAAGTCAGGACAGTAGTCTGTTAAACCATAAGTCCAAGACTGGGAAAAGCTCCATTTTCGCATGAACTTAAACGAAAAGGCTAGAGGCCTAACGATCAAATTTAAGATGCACAGGCTTCTTGCAAAAGTGCTCAAAAATCTGCAAACTCTCCATACAAAAAATAATCTAATCTAGTAAATTAACTCACCGATTTCCAAAGGATCCAAATCGATATCGAAAACTATGTTCAGACTATCCAAATAAATATACGATTTGCTTTTATCCTAATTTATTAATCCTCACAAATAATGCGCCACTTTGACGAGCGAACAAACTTTTCTCGTGTTGTGTTCATTCAAGATCACGACACCTACGCGCAAAGGTCTGGGACGGGTCGGGTTTGAATGGCGGGAAAACTGAAAGGGGGCGTCGTCATTTATCTTCGCGTAAAATATTTGCCTACTCTCATAACAACACAAGATAGACATTTGTAAAAAACTTTGTTTTCATTATGGTAAAATTTCCGAAAGTTTGTGCGAATGCTGAACATGAAGCTTGGAACAGTTCATCACGTACTGTGATCAACCTTCATGGAAAAGTTGGGAGAAATAACGTTTTTTTCAAAGCATTCAAGCAAAAGAGCAAGAAAAGACCAACAGATAACTTCTGCACTGACTGTATTCTTGGGTGCTTGAAAAAAAGAACATATACAGCAAGACTACCAACAAATTACAGATGCTTGCCCTCATTTTCTACAGTAAGTTGTGCTTATAATTCAGTTACTTTCTTCTCTTAGTCAAAAGACCTTTCCTGGTACCTTCCCCTTCACTAGCAGAGGAAAGGGAGTTTTCATATAGAAACTACATTCACTTTTTCATAAGAAACCGCATATAAGAAAGATAGGCTCGATTTTAAAAACTTAAGAAACCGTGCTAATGTGCTACCTGGATTAAAAAGTTAGTTCTCAAAACAAATACACTCATTCTTTGTTATAAGAAACTGCTTGTAAGAAACTGTAGTAGCCTCTTCCAGAAAAGTAAGAAACTCTACTGGAAGCGATGAGAGAATAAATTGAAATTAAGAAACTTTTTAAATTCGAACTTAAGAAGCAAAATATTTTTAAGCAAAAAGTGGACTACCAACCAAAATGATAGTAATAAAGTATAACTTTTTATGATCTTATTCCTTCCTGTAATTCTTTGGGCTCAAAAACCTATGTTAGCAGTCCTCAATGAGTTTAGATAATTGTGAAATTCAATTTCATGATAATTAAAAAGCTGTACAAGGAACTTTTACTGTAAGAATTTGGCCCATAGTTAAGAAACCTTCAGAGCCAAGCTTCTAATAAAAAAATTGAGTGTATTACCAAAGTTACGAGGACTCAACCTATTAAGAATGACTTCAAAGCCATCAAGAACATTCAGAGCAAATGGGGGAATTAAAACAGTTTCTTTGTTTTTTTTTATAATTGGCCTACAGTTGCTTATAAATTGTTTCTTATAAAAAATGTCTGCAATGCCTTTTCTGTTCAAAACTACAAAAAATTGCGTTGAAGATCGAACCAAAATGAAAAGTACTCAAATTTCTTCATCAGAAATATATCACAAAATGCAACATCAAAACACAGCTGGATATAAAATAAGATTCAATGTTCTGGTCTTAATCAGAAATTATATGCTGCATTTGGTCTAATGATGAAAAGATTAAAGTAGTTTTGTCATGGTTTTATACTTCAGCTTTTAGTGGAACTGAAATATCAACTATCATTCTAATATACATGCTTTTTCTTCAGCTGCAGGAGATTGCCTCAGAATATGCAGAGTCAAGTCAGTCATCTTATGCTGATACTCCACAGTCAAGTCAGTCATCTCATGCAAGTATGCAGTCACCTGTGCCTGAACAACCTTGCTCTCAAATGTCTGTTGAAGAAACACCTGAGGAGGCTGCACAAGTTGAACAGCCGTCAACAACAGCATTTGAAGAGCCTGTAGCAACAACATTTGAAGAGCCTGTAACAACAGCATTTGAAGAAGTCGAAATCAGAGGGGAGACATTTGTTCTTGTGCCTAAAAATCTTTCAACTTATGTCCCAGTAAGTCCCGTTGAAATCCAACACATCGAAGGGATTGGCGCCGTAGAAGTTGGAAGTGCTTATATTTATATACCAACCAGCATTCTTCCCAAAGTAATCTCTTTGGTGTCAAAAAGTGTTGACCTTCAAGAGGAAGTTACAGTCTGTCGCCATCTACTGTGGTCAAGATATGGAAAAAAGGATGAGCTTCCACCATTCGATCCAAAATCAGTGAAGGAAATATGCCAAGCTGCAGGAGCAACAAAACTCTTCAGCACAATTATGGAAGCCATGTCTAGCGAAGAACAGTCAAGAAGTAGAGAAAGTTTGAATGAGAAAAAAGCAGTTGCTGTTATATACATGATGATGTTTGGTCAATCGCAAAAGGCTAGCTGGTTTCAGAGGGCTATATCCAGTGAAGTAGCTGGCAGAGGGATAAGTGAAACAGGACTTAACATCTTAAACAAAAGTGGGATTGCAATTTCAAAATCTACACAAAGAAGAGTTCTGTACAAGACAGCAGCAAATCACGGAAAGATTGTTTCTGAGTTCATAGATGAAGCAACAAAAAATAAAGATCTCCTTGTATTGATGATAGATGACTATACCAACATTCATACAAAGCAACGCCCAGGTAATGAAGAAACTTCAACTGCAAGGAGTATGGCCACCATTCTGTTAAAACGATTCAGTGGAGTTCCAGCAATACCTGCACAAAGGTCTGCCATGAATCCTGCTGGTGTATCTTCAGAATTGTTGGTAGAGCTTTTCACTGCTAACCTCCTTAAGTTGTCATCTACGTTTGCAGCTTCAATGCCTTACTGGATTTGCGCAGCCTTCTTCGACCCTGAAATGGAGAGAAAAAGGTTAGAAGTGCATGATTATCAGCAAGATCAAACCAGTGCCAGGGCAATGCGTAAAATGAAGGACTGCAGGCTTATTGATGAGCTTGAACTTCCTCTGAAGAGCTTTGAGAATTTCCTTGAAGCAGCTTCCCATGCTGTGAAATGTGGTCTTGGTCACTACCTCTCTCTCTTCATCTGCCCTCAACCTGGAGATTGGCCAGCACAATTTTACATGAGGCAAATTCAATACCACATTCCAGATAATTCATCTCAGTGTTTGCAAAATGTTGTGCCTTTCATAGGTCCCTTGCACATGCAGCTAAATTCAAGAGAGTGTGTCTGCGTTCTCAACATCGAGTTTTTTAAGAAAGCTTACTCTTGTATCTTTGGAGAAAGGAAAATTCTTGCAAACAAGCCAAAAGCATGGAGGATATCTTTGATTGAAGAGCTGCTTTATGGAGGTTGGACTTTGATCAGAGATCAAGTTGTTGTTGCTTTTTCCAACTGTAAGGATGTGCAGTATTTGACACTCCTCAACCTCCTTGACAACTATCTTCCTCTTGTTCTCTCCATCTACTCTGTGATCTTCAAGTGTGGAAATTCAGATCAGTATGTTGATTCTGTTTTGCGCTGCTGGATGATGTTCTTTTGCTTCAAACGTCATCATTATGACAAGGCTCCACTAATCTGGTTGAGCAATTTTTTGTATTGGAAAAGCATTGATCATCCTCTCTTCCATACCATCACACAAAGCCTGAATGCATTTGATGAGTATCCAGTAGAGAATTTTCATTCCCTCTTGAGGGCCCAGACTAGCCATAGTGACAATGGTAACTTACTTCGTCAGAAAGCAAGGGCATTGGACAGCAACAAAGCAACATCAGGAAACTTCACATCTGTCTATGCAGTTCCAAAGAAATACGCCTTCAGCAGAGGAAGATTGGATCAGCTTAAACTAAGTGCAGCAGAATTCATCTGCAGCATCTTGCATGGAATTAAGGAGCATCCAAACAGTGCACGACAAGTACCACGACCAAAAAGGAAGCCAAAAAGCATGTCCTACTGGAAGCTGCCCCACCTCTATGGAGAAGAAACTGTTGCTCCATCAAAGATTCTGCCACTTGGGTTTCAATTCCAAGGAAAAGAGCCAAATCCAAACAAGTTTGTACAAAGACAAGTCTGGGGGGATATTCTTACAAAGTCAACAATCTACCATATTTCCAAGTAGATCTATTCCTTTGGCAAATTAAGCAATCATGATATCATTTTAATACTGATGATTTGAAATTGTTTCATTTGGAAACAGTTACTGTAGATCTGGCTGTTTGAATTTTAATGAAATCTTGATTGTTTTGATTGTCAAAGGAATAGGTATTTCACAAAAACATCAAAAATTGGTGTTTGGTTGATAAAAAACTTCTAGATTTGGAAGAATATCTTCACCTGCCTTGAAAGAAAGTTTGCACTTTTCAAAACAAATTTTCTTTCAATTTTTCTTTCCAAATGTTTGAAAATTTCTATTACAATTCCTATTATGAAAATAAATGAAACAGTTTCTTAAGTACTATATTTCTAGTGCTTGAGTTTCTTAATTGTTTGGTGATCTGAGAGTTGCATTTTGTATAAAATTTCTTGCAAAAAAATGCGCATGATAGCTTATAGAGCCCTTCAGTGGTTAAAGATTTTTTTATCAAGAACACTTACTAAAGTTCCCCATTTTTTCCAGGAGATGTGATTTTGCCAACTGTCAGCAATCTGCAAGCAACATGAGATTCAAGATTCTTCATGGATGTGGTCACTCGTTTCACCTTGAATGCTTTCCTTCAGGTCACACTGTATGTTCCATCTGCAAAGATGAAGTCATTGATGCCATCAAATCACTGTCAGCAAAAGCATCTGAAGCAATCCTCAACCCTGAAACAGCTTCCAAAAACCCAATTCCAGAAAATGAACATGATGATGAAGAAGAAGATGATGATGACCTTGCTGGAGCTGAGGAGAGTAGTCATACACATCTGAGTATTGATGANGTTTTTTAAGAAAGCTTACTCTTGTATCTTTGGAGAAAGGAAAATTCTTGCAAACAAGCCAAAAGCATGGAGGATATCTTTGATTGAAGAGCTGCTTTATGGAGGTTGGACTTTGATCAGAGATCAAGTTGTTGTTGCTTTTTCCAACTGTAAGGATGTGCAGTATTTGACACTCCTCAACCTCCTTGACAACTATCTTCCTCTTGTTCTCTCCATCTACTCTGTGATCTTCAAGTGTGGAAATTCAGATCAGTATGTTGATTCTGTTTTGCGCTGCTGGATGATGTTCTTTTGCTTCAAACGTCATCATTATGACAAGGCTCCACTAATCTGGTTGAGCAATTTTTTGTATTGGAAAAGCATTGATCATCCTCTCTTCCATACCATCACACAAAGCCTGAATGCATTTGATGAGTATCCAGTAGAGAATTTTCATTCCCTCTTGAGGGCCCAGACTAGCCATAGTGACAATGGTAACTTACTTCGTCAGAAAGCAAGGGCATTGGACAGCAACAAAGCAACATCAGGAAACTTCACATCTGTCTATGCAGTTCCAAAGAAATACGCCTTCAGCAGAGGAAGATTGGATCAGCTTAAACTAAGTGCAGCAGAATTCATCTGCAGCATCTTGCATGGAATTAAGGAGCATCCAAACAGTGCACGACAAGTACCACAACCAAAAAGGAAGCCAAAAAGCATGTCCTACTGGAAGCTGCCCCACCTCTATGGAGAAGAAACTGTTGCTCCATCAAAGATTCTCCCACTTGGGTTTCAATTCCAAGGAAAAGAGCCAAATCCAAACAAGTTTGTACAAAGACAAGTCTGGGGGGATATTCTTACAAAGTCAACAATCTACCATATTTCCAAGTAGATCTATTCCTTTGGCAAATTAAGCAATCATGATATCATTTTAATACTGATGATTTGAAATTGTTTCATTTGGAAACAGTTACTGTAGATCTGGCTGTTTGAATTTTAATGAAATCTTGATTGTTTTGATTGTCAAAGGAATAGGTATTTCACAAAAACATCAAAAATTGGTGTTTGGTTGATAAAAAACTTCTAGATTTGGAAGAATATCTTCACCTGCCTTGAAAGAAAGTTTGCACTTTTCAAAACAAATTTTCTTTCAATTTTTCTTTCCAAATGTTTGAAAATTTCTATTACAATTCCTATTATGAAAATAAATGAAACAGTTTCTTAAGTACTATATTTCTAGTGCTTGAGTTTCTTAATTGTTTGGTGATCTGAGAGTTGCATTTTGTATAAAATTTCTTGCAAAAAAATGCGCATGATAGCTTATAGAGCCCTTCAGTGGTTAAAGATTTTTTTATCAAGAACACTTACTAAAGTTCCCCATTTTTTCCAGGAGATGTGATTTTGCCAACTGTCAGCAATCTGCAAGCAACATGAGATTCAAGATTCTTCATGGATGTGGTCACTCGTTTCACCTTGAATGCTTTCCTTCAGGTCACACTGTATGTTCCATCTGCAAAGATGAAGTCATTGATGCCATCAAATCACTGTCAGCAAAAGCATCTGAAGCAATCCTCAACCCTGAAACAGCTTCCAAAAACCCAATTCCAGAAAATGAACATGATGATGAAGAAGAAGATGATGATGACCTTGCTGGAGCTGAGGAGAGTAGTCATACACATCTGAGTATTGATGATTCCTGTTTGCAACTGAAGCAGCAAATCTGCAGCTGGGGCCTCATATGTGGACCAGGACCTTGAAGTGGAGAGCAGACGTTTTATTGTGGACATTCAAACGGTTTTTTTAAAAACCACCAAATCTGCCAATGGCACAGGCCGATATTAATTCTCATTTACAAACAATTGTGCAACAATTTGTTTGATCAGACATGATAAGATTTTCATGTCCAATATTTTGGCTTGCGTAAAATGCTGATCGCTGATTTGTTTGATTCTTTGGCCAATAATCAATTCCTTGAAGTGAAGCATAACCTTGAAAGTATAATTTTCTACTAGACTTAAATTTGTGGGTATCGTTTATGATAGGATAGGTGTGTGAATCTAATTAGGTAAAACACCAGTTTTGTTTCTTGTTTCAACAAGAGCCACCCAGGGCACATAGAGAGATAAAACAAGTATGGTATGCAGGGTTAAAATGGGTAAGATTGGGGCAAAATGGGTAAGAGGGAAATGATTCACAGATTACCCTCCTTGATGTTGTGAATGTTAATTTAACAGTTTACAATTGACTATTTTCCTGTCATCAACACTACCCATTTTACCCCTGCAGACCCTGGAGCCTAGTGGCATCTGCTGTGTGCTGCAGTTCAAATCTGACAAGAAAGAGAACTGACAATAAATTCTTTTTAACTGATGGGTTGATACTAGGTACAATTCGAAAATTTGTTTACCTAAACCACAATATGGAGTACAAGGCTCAAATGGCATGTTGTTTCTTGGCAAAAATATCTCGACACCCTCCCCCCACCCCTTAATAACTGTTAGTGAAAGTGATTTTACAACTGGTTCTTGATCTTGGTATATTAGATTGCCAAGATTGCCCCCTATATGAATTTAAACCCCTAAACTATCCATGAAATGTTCTCTATATTTACAGAGTCAGGCCTGGCCTAAATGAATCTTCAAGTTGGCTCATGAAATAAGGCGCCAAGAATGGAAGAAAGAACAAACCTTTTCTGCTGTTTATTTCCAGTTGAGGAAGTTGAACAAACAGAATGAAAAGCACAGAAGCACGTGCGTTACTTGACCTAAGTAATTTGCTCAATTCCAAGATCCACCATTCTTGCTTTCACGAAGAAATGTTTTCAGTAGATGGATGAACACCAAACAGGAACAGAATCTTGCACTGAAATCTTTCCAAATTTAAAGACGCTGTAACTCCAAAAGTTCGCAAGATCGGATGAAAGTCCAACGGCAGATTTGTGCGCTGAGGCCCGAGGAACACTTCCAGACGATAATTTGCATAAAAAGTCAAAACAGATTTTACACCGGGTTTTTTAAACGGGGGGTTGTCGAAATGGGCGGAAATGGCCTAAATATAGTACTGTTGCAGCAGTGGGGATTCCCCTCACGCCGGTCAAGCGTTAGCCAATCAAAGATTTGGAAGCTATGTTGCTCTCCATACTCTTTGGACCTTTAGTTTTTGATGTGACAAACATCAAACTGCGAAATTCGCAAATGTATGTAAACCCCAAAGATTACAACCGCACTGGACAAATATTTAATGATCTGGGACCGGTTGTTCAAAACTGGTATTAGACTAACACCAGATTACGACTGTGCATACCACTACAGGATTATGCATTTTAATACATGATTAGCGCTAATCGAGGTTAGAACAACCGGACCCTGGTCTGTGTCGTTACCAGTCATTACCAATCTTGGAGTGTAAAGTTTTCCATAAAATGAGCATGTATGGGGACTGTTCAATTTTTGATAATAGACCTTTTAGCTATTCTAAAAAAGAGTCTTAATCGAACGATATTTTGATATATTTAGCAGAATTTTCGAATGTGCACAAAGTGATAGAAGCTCTAACGCCACTCAGTCGAACCTTTCGTATAAAAATGTATACAAATATCGCTCGCTCTAGACTCTTTTGTTTTAATTTCGGAGTTAGTTGCATGATTAATTGCCAAATATTTTAATTGCTTTCAATGCTTTTTTGCGCCTCTGATGATGCCATTTATACCTTTCAGGGCTCGGGCAGTAATGTTGATCTGTGTATTATAACAAAAGAAGGAACGAAATACCTTCGACCTTACGACGAGGCAAACAAAAAAGGAGTGCGACAGGGATCCTACCGATATAAAAGAGGAACTACAGGTTTGCTATTATTTATTTTTGAAACCAATTCATAGTAGAATTAATCTAACAATGCACTGAGTATCAGAATCTAGAGCTGTTGGGACGAGTGCAGTTTAGCAGGCGGCGCTAAATGTCATATTCCTTTTGCAGATATTGAACTAAACAAACCCCTAACCCTAGCTTACCCCCAACTAGCCCTAACTTACCCTTACTAACCCTAACTAACCCTAACCTACCCTAACTAAACCTAGCTTACCCTAGCTAAACCTAGCCCTTACCGTATGACATACAACAAGTTAACATTCGAATGCCGCTCGCTAAACTGCACTCTAGCCGAGCTGTTTCAGTCAAATTCTTTGCTTGATTTATGTTTGATCGCTACTCTCTAGTCCAGATTAGTCTGGAATAAACGGGGATGGGTGGACAATTTTCCGAATGCAAATAAAGGCGGTGAGTGGAATTTACGGGGTGGAAATAACTGGAATATACTGGAATAAACGGGGTAGGTGGACCATTTCCTGAATGAACGAAATGCACAAGTTGATTTTGCTGTAGAGAATATCGAAAACAAGTTAAGAATCATAAACAACTATTAAACACGAAAAATACAG
This sequence comes from Aurelia aurita, assembly GCA_004194415.1. Lineage (NCBI taxonomy): Eukaryota > Metazoa > Cnidaria > Scyphozoa > Semaeostomeae > Ulmaridae > Aurelia > Aurelia aurita. The sequence goes on from REGM01000005.1 coordinate 1,485,386, forward strand.
TTTGAAACACATTTCAGGAAACATGATTTCAAATGTTTCACACTTCAAGAAGCTCGAAATTGATACAATCTGTAATAAGAATGTCCTGGGTAGATCTTTTCCAAAAACTAAGAGGCTAGGGGAGACGTTTATTCCAGAAATTCAGAATCGATAGTATATATTTTAGTGTATAAGTAGCTGACACTTTAGTATTCCTACAATCTGATTAAACTTGGCCAACATTTTCAGCTTAGCCTCGGCCATTCAATTAATTGTTAGGCGGGGTTCGTATAAGGGCCCGCATATAAGAATCCCTATGTTATAGGAAGCATGTATATTGCAAACTTTTTATATCTAGCTCTTTCTTACTTATATGTGATAATCGTTTTTTAAATATACTGTCGAAACAATTTTTTCAACGTTTTTGGCCCTACGAATCTTAAGAAAAGTAGATGTCCTCATAGACAGGTATCACTTTACTTCGAATGATACGATCTTATTAGTGCTTGAGTCCCTCGACTTTCCTATAAGGAACCTTTGCAGTGAAACTCTTAGTGCCCCATAAACTGTGTCTAATTCCCTTTCCTTTTCTTTTCATAGCTGTTCAAACAAGCAAGATTACTCCATTCAAATTTGATGTTACCAGTTCCACAGTACAACAGTCCATCGAGGCGATGGAAACATGATGGCAAAAAACGTTTTAGGAACATTAAATTGACATTCGAAGAGACTTTTGTTGTTACCATTAGTTAGATATTGATCCAAAGAGACAAGATATAAAAGTGTGTTCCTTTTTCTGTTTACTAGCTCTCCAGGGTGGAAGTTATTACTTTAAAATCGCGATGAGCAATGGAACATATTTCGTCTGAAACTGATCACAGCAAATCAAGAGATGAGATTGGACCGAAAGACATTGGTCCAAGAACTCATTTTCCAACAAAAAGCAAGGCTATAGGCTTGCCTTTTTGGTAACAAATAGGCATTTTTGGAGGAATTCATTTGCGACCAAAAAGTAAGGCTATAGGCTTGTCTATTTTCCTAAAAAGAGGCATTTTGAAAGGAACTTATTTTCGACCAAAGTAAGGCTATAGGCTTGCCTATTTTGCAAAAATATAGGCCTTTTTCCAGAAACCTATTTTTGACAAGAAAGTAAGGCTAAAGGCTTGCCTTTTTAGCAAAAATATGGGCCTTTTTCCAGGAACCTATTTTTGACTAATAAGTAAGGCTATAGGCTTGCCTATTTTGCAAAAATATGGGCCTTTTTCCAGAAACCTAGTTTTGACCAAAAAGTAAGACTATAGGCTTGCCTATTTGCAAAAATATGGGCCTTTTTCCAGGAACCTATTTTTGGCAAGAAAGTAAGGCTAAAGGCTTGCCTTTTTAGCAAAAATATGGGCCTTTTTCCAGGAACCTAGTTTTGACCAAAAAGTAAGACTATAGGCTTGCCTATTTTGCAAAAATATGGGCCTTTTTCCAGGAACCTAGTTTTGACCAAAAAGTAAGACTATAGGCTTGCCTATTTTGCAAAAATATGGGCCTTTTTCCAGGAACCTAGTTTTGACCAAAAAGTAAGACTATAGGCTTGCCTATTTGCAAAAATATGGGCCTTTTTCCAGGAACCTATTTTTGACCAAAAAGTAAGGCTATAGGCTTGCCTTTTTAGCAAAAATATAGGCCTTTTTCCAGGAAGCTATTTTTGACCAAAAAGTAAGGCTATAGGCTTGCCTTTTTAGCAAAAATATAGGCCTTTTTCCAGGAAGTTATTTTTGACCAAAATATAAGGCTATAGGCTTGCCTTTTTAGCAAAAATATAGGCCTTTTTCCAGGAACCTAGTTTTGACCAAAAAGTAAGACTATAGGCTTGCCTTTTTAGCAAAAAATATGGGCCTTTGTAATATATTTTATATTTTGTTGTAATTTAGGGGAAATGGGGGTGGGGGGGGGGGGGGATTTCACTAACGTACTTTGTGAAGTTTGGTTGTGATAGGTTTTGGTATATGCTTCCTTTGATGATAAGTTTCTTGTCTAAATTTTCCTTTTTAGAGTATCATTCGTTTTTGTCTGTGTTGTGGTTTGTTTCGAAATGGAATCAAGAAGGCATCTTGGTGAAAAGGGAATTCCATTATAAGCTTGTAAAGGGTAGGGGATGGGGTTGGCTCATGATTTTATGGGTAGAGGCTAACATAAAAGAATGCTGAGAAAAAGAGAGTTGATAGGGGGGGGGGGGCTTGTGCTGAAACAAAGCAATCTGATTTGTGGTGGCAGTATTTGTTGCAATTTTTTCTAAGCTTTTGTTGTTGTATATTTTCGTATAATTGGAGCAGTCATTTGATCATCAGCAGTTCGCCTGCCAAACGTTTGTAGGGTATTAAGATCGGAACGTTGCACACAAAGGAGACGCAGGTACCCTCAGTGATCCCTGGCCAATGGGACACTGTCACTGACTGTCACTGTTACTGTCACTGACACTGTCATAGTTAGTTATGTATTTTGAATTTTTTTGTCCTTCTGGGTCTAAAGTGGGATGAAGTGGGTTTGGAATTGGATATTTGATGGTGTTCTGAAGTGAGGCCTCGTGGTTATTAATTAGTTGTGTTAGTTTATTTTCTTGCTATGAAATTGTTTCTGTATGATGGGTAGGGGGGCAAATTGCATATGAAGCACAGGAGCAGGGGGGGGTGTGATGCGAGGTAGGGGGAAGAGAAATCGTCACAAAGTTTCATGTCGATTTTAGGGCAAAGGGTATTAAAGAATTAATCATCAAATTCAAATTCAAATTCGAATTCTCTTTACTTTATCCTGCACACATTAAACAGCCACTGTGCCTTCTGCAAAAACGTGGTTTCTTCCTGAAATGTACTTTCACTGAATTCTTCTGCTAATGTGCAAGAAACTGCTTCTTTTGGCGCAATAAGAAACTGTTCTATTGCGCAATAGAAAGCAGGTTAAATTTTTTTTGTGAATTTCCATTGGCCGTTATGGGGCACCGTAAATTCTTTATCAAAGTGCAAATAAAATCTGATGAAGCTAAAACGCCAATTCCTGACAATAAAAGGGCACTTCTTTCTTTATTCCAGCATCTTCGGAGGTGCGTCCCCCACTGTCCTCCGCTTCCTACAACTATGATTGCAATAACCGATAGAGAGAGGATCTCCCTTCATCTCAAATCATACTATTATTCACCTACCCGGCCGCATGTTTGTAATTTACAAGTTACTAGTATATGATATAGTGAATTGCTTTTAAACGATCGATGTTATTCATTTATTAAAAATTTGAAGTCAATTTTATTGAGAAACAGTAAAAGAATATACGGATGAATTGCATTCGGTTGCAACAAACGTTCCTTCCAATACTACCTCTATCTAGGTATATAATTACTGTACAGCAATCTGTTTAAGCTATTACGTACAAGTTTGCTTTGATTGTCTTTCAACCATTGTAAGAAAAACTTAGAACTCGAATATTTAAGCAGCTAATGAAAGAAAAATGACGGGGATATAAGATTACTCTAGTTAGGGGTCTGGGCAATCTAAATATAGCTTATTTATTCCATTGTATTTGATTGTCTCAATAGAGTAAGACGATTGGACAAATATAGACACGCTGTCTTCTTTTGTTCTATTTTTAAATTAGATAGCTGTATGTCCATCATTTGTCTTTAAAGTGAATGAACGGAGAAAAGTGGAGTAATCTAAAAATAGTACAAAGACAACGCCCACACATGCCATTGTTTCTTTAGCTATACAAGGTCCATGCACCATTCGAGATCCTCATATACAATAGGCTATTACAGACTACCCACAGGGCCGTAGGAACGATCTTAAACTTGGAGGGGCACGACACTTCAAGGGCACTTTTTTCATTAAGCTAAAAGGGCACTTCCGAAAACAAAAAGGACATTTTTTGTTTATTGCAAAATCTTCGGGGGGGGGGGCACGTGCCCCCAGTTCCTACGTTTCTGACTACCCAGACCCCTTCCGTGCGGGACTTTTTTCTCCGTTGATTCTCTTCAAAGATTTCTGATGACTATGTGGTTCATCGAATTAGAGCTGTACTCTAAAGTCTGTCTCAAATTAAATGCTACGTGAAAAGGTCCGCGAATAAAAATATGTTAAGTGTTTTGGATAATTAATTTTGCGTTATCGCAAATCTCAAGTGACATCTAATTTGAGGCAGACTTTAATCAAGCAGATGTTGCCATCATTTTGCATATGACGGTATAGTACGTTACCTTCACATTGAAGATTTATCAGTCAGTTATAAGGCTGTGTTTTCTTGTTCATCGTCGCTTTCAAAGTGCACGTACAGATCATCATTGTAGTTATCCATATTCAGGTAAAGATGCTACGAGAACAATAGTTTGTTGTTAAATATGCAGTAGTACAGGAGTACAGTGGTAAGCTTGAGGATAACATCAGAACGAGAAATGATAGAACGAGAAATGACATTCACAATATCAAACAGGGTACTTCAGAGACCTAACCTGGGGTAGCAAAGGGGGGTATAATACCCATTCATTTTCATCCAAAGTGCCCATTGTAACCTTAAGGAGCTTCTCGAAAGAGGATCCGTAATGCCGTGCTCCCTAGTGGTGGGGCCAGCTGCAATATATTGGAGGGCAAGAGCAAAGGTAACATATTCCCTGAGAAATATTTTCAGGACTACCAAAAGTCAGTTTCAAATGATTGGTATGATCTGCGACAAAGTGAATTTGATTTGTCATTTCTCACCGCTGACATCCTTTTCGAGATGAGCGTCAGAAGTTTATGAAATTGATGACGTAAAGATTTTGCCAAAAAATACAGGACTCTTTTGGAATTTGCAGAAGTCTCCAGTTTGCAACAAATTCTACAAAAATAGAGTGCAACAGAACAAAATAAACAGTTTTAATATTATGTATAGCGAGATTATGCTTACACTTGAAAACGAATATACAAAATTTAAAAGTATGAAGGAAACTCACATCATCTTGGGAAAGTAATTCCTGGAAAGTATCTTTGAGCTCTGAAAAGCTGGGTCTGAATTTTGCATCATTGTTCCAGCACTTCATCATGATCTCATACCTATGAAGAAATGTTCACATAAATTTATAGGTTACTTAATCTACGTTGATATCCAGAAGTTTCGGACTGAAAAGTTTCGGACAAAAACTTCAGACAAAAAACTTCGGACAGAGAAGTTTGGAACACTTTTGAAAAATCGGAAACAATTCCCATTTTTACTGCTAAGCCTATAATAACTGTATCCGAGGGCAATACCAGAAAATATTAACATGAAGCCGTCAGTAGCAGTACAAGACCGAGCTTGCGAGGTTTTGAACAGAGGCTGAGGGTTCATATTTTCGGTATTGCCCGAAAGAAACAGTTACTATAGTGTATTACCCTATCGTCGGGGCTGGATGAAGGGCTTTCGTTTTTTTAAAAGCAAAAAGATAATTTTTAAACGCAAAATGATCGAAGGCTAGCGTAAAGCCATTGTAGACGAAGCCATTTGATGCTGTTCGAATTGCTGTTCGTGCTTCAAGCACTGATTTGTGTTTGGAAGCTAAGTTGTTACGTCGTGAGCTAGCTTTTTTTCAACCAATCAGATTGTATAACAGAATTGCTGCCCTGATCATAGGGTAATAATCTTTCATCCAATCTTTCCCTTTAAATGAGTTATATTTGCATAGAATTAATCAAACTGCAGAGAAATATCGGCACTGAATACTTCAAATCGAAATATCATGAGCAAAAATATAACCACATATATTCACGGACGTTGTTAAAAGCAATTCGGACAAAAAAGCTTCGAAAAAGATTTACCAAAGCTTTAACCGTTCAAAACTTGTGGATTTATGTATCTGAAAATGATCCATAAGGAAATAAAAATGAAACATATAAATGAAGCTTTGGCAGCGCAGTTAGGTTATGTACTTCATGATATTAACGTGCACGAAATAGCAGGAAGTTCAAAGCTTCATTTCGCAAGTATCTGCCCACAAGGGTTCCAAAGATTGCAGAATAGTCGGTCCCAAGCGTTAAACAAGTCATGAAAGAGTTAGTAGTGTTGCATTATAAGGGTGTGTTTGATTGGTACCAATTCTGAAAACGGTAGACTTGGTAGACTCGGAATTTGTGTTTGATTGACTCCGAAATTCTCAAACCGGTAGGTTTGGTAGGTTTGGAAGGCCTTCTGAACCTTCTGCTCCTAAAGGCAGAAGGTTTGGCAGACAGTGGCAAGATTGTAGTTTTCATTAGCAAAACCTGCTGGTGAATTCGAAACTTACCGTTTCAAGATTGTTGTGTTTGATTGGGAAATATATTTCCGTCTCTGCGAAGCCTACCGTTTTCAGAATTTGGTAGGTTTGGAATTACCAATCAAACACACCCTAAATAAACAACTCTGTTAACCCTTTTTTTAATGTAGAAAATATCACATACAACGTAAGAACCCTTTCTTTCATGATTTACGAGATTTTGACATTGCTGGAGAACATAGGACCTGCTGTTTTTGAAGCAACCACTTATTTTTCCCTTCCTGTGCCTTAAATCAGCAACCACTTGTTAGATTGACTCAAACAAGATCTCAGTTAAACTCTAAGTTAAAACCTGTCCTATGCAACTGTATAAAAACAGGACAATTGAAGTCACAACTTCTCTACAGTCTATTTGCTCATGCTCTGAATTCATTGCAGACACGCCAATTTGTGTGTAGATTATTTATTTGCGTGAAANCGGTAGACTTGGTAGACTCGGAATTTGTGTTTGATTGACTCCGAAATTCTCAAACCGGTAGGTTTGGTAGGTTTGGAAGGCCTTCTGAACCTTCTGCTCCTAAAGGCAGAAGGTTTGGCAGACAGTGGCAAGATTGTAGTTTTCATTAGCAAAACCTGCTGGTGAATTCGAAACTTACCGTTTCAAGATTGTTGTGTTTGATTGGGAAATATATTTCCGTCTCTGCGAAGCCTACCGTTTTCAGAATTTGGTAGGTTTGGAATTACCAATCAAACACACCCTAAATAAACAACTCTGTTAACCCTTTTTTTAATGTAGAAAATATCACATACAACGTAAGAACCCTTTCTTTCATGATTTACGAGATTTTGACATTGCTGGAGAACATAGGACCTGCTGTTTTTGAAGCAACCACTTATTTTTCCCTTCCTGTGCCTTAAATCAGCAACCACTTGTTAGATTGACTCAAACAAGATCTCAGTTAAACTCTAAGTTAAAACCTGTCCTATGCAACTGTATAAAAACAGGACAATTGAAGTCACAACTTCTCTACAGTCTATTTGCTCATGCTCTGAATTCATTGCAGACACGCCAATTTGTGTGTAGATTATTTATTTGCGTGAAAATTTACCTGTAAATTCGAGTTGCGGTGGGAGTGGCAACTCGATAACCAAGATTTTTTTCCCCTCACCCTAACAGTTTAAATTGAACTTGTATTGTGTTGTATTGTATTGTATTGTATTGTATTGTATTGTATTGTATTGTATTGTATTGTATTGTATTGTATTGTATTGTATTGCATTGTATGGTATTGTATTGTATTGTATTGTATTGTATTGTATTGTTATATGTATTTTAAATCTTATTGTTATAAAAAAGGTATGATTTGCTTCTTAAAATATAATGTACTTACAGTTCAACCGAACAGTGAGGTGGTTTAGACATTCGATAGCCATTTTTTATTTGCAAAGCAATCTCTTTCGACTTGAAAAGTGGGTAAGGGGTATCGCCTACGGCATAAATGAAAACAAAAATAAGTGAATATCGGAATATAATCAGCAATTTAAATACAGCACCAGAAAATCAAATCTGTTCCTAAATATTCGAAAGCTAGAACAGAAATTATAGAGTTCGAAAGTTTGAACTTAACTTGACATAATAGTTTTCAAGCAACTACAAAGTGAATGATAGCGAAGAATTTTTAAGAAATGTTTTAGGAGGCATTCTGACATGCTGTGTCTTTTGCCAAAGACTGTTTGACAATGTATGACAGAAACCACAGAAACAAACTTGCATCATTACGCACACCCTATATTATCCGTTTGACAAAGCTTGTACATCAATACACGTATTTTTTTGTTATAAGAAACTAAGAATTTAATTTGAGCCAGTACTGAAAGTTTCTTAAAATTATCAGATTTTCAGTATTCAGAGAGTTTCTTAAAGGTTCCATGACAATCTTCATGTTTACTTCCTGTGCCCTCGTGAACGTTTCAAAAGAAAGTTTGTGCCAATATTTAGACATTACCTTTAAGTACCTTACGAGCAATATGTTACAGGAAACAAGTGAAAATAAAGTAGAAATAAACTAAGGATCTCCTTTATTA
>REGM01000005.1:1513250-1530668 GCA_004194415.1 Aurelia aurita
TTGTTTTTCACCGGTAGGTTGAACATTCTTGGAGTTATGAGTTCCGAAACGCAAAGACCATCGTCAAGACTAAAACAGTAGGCATAAATGTTATGAAGGAGTCAAGCAAAGGTCGTCCAAAGTTTTAAGAGGTTTCAATAGCAATGCATTATTTGAATATTATTCTCGTTCTTAAGTAACATTAATCTACACTCTTCCAGAAAACATTTAGGCCTACTGTTTTAGTCTTGACGATGGTCTTTGCGTTTCGGAACTCATAACTCCAAGAATGTTCAACCTCGGTGAAAAACAAACTATTGACATCTAATTTAGCCTTTGTGAACTGAGACAGTCGATACCACGAAGTTCTACCACTTTTCAATATGGCGCTACGTTCAAACAAACAGGAGTACTTTTTTGGGACACCCGGTACTTTTTGGCTGTCATTCCCTTGTGTTCCAATGTCATCTACCTTCATAAATCTCAAAATCTGCACAAGTCGACGGATTGCAATTTAATTGGGAAGTTTACAATTACATTTAAGAAGGAAGGATATATGTTGATGATGTCATTCCCTTGTTTTCAATGCGAAGAATTTCATAATTTCAAAATCTGTACAAGTAGTTGGATTGCTGGTAAACTGAGAAGTTCATACTTCTTTCAATGTGAACAACTTTCGTAAATTTAAATATTTGTACAAAATCGTCGGATTGCAACATAGGGCTCAAATCTTTAAAAAGGTGGGTGTAAAATTCTATTAAATTTGTCATTATATTAAATAGCTTAGGGTGACATCATCAAATTTCTAAATCCTAAACCAGAAGAGCGACTGATTGCTGCTTGCCACCATATTGTAGACCTTCGTAAACTATGGTATTCTTGAAGATTGTATAGTTGTTTCCCTATTGATTTAAGATGTACGATGATTTTAATTTTATGAAAATTTTCCATGAATTCTTTCAACAAAATAAAAATTCCGCCATTTTGAAAATAATCAAGATATCAAAAAATTTCTACGACAGATTTACAGCAAAGTACCCTGAGTTACTTTCAAGCCATTCAATTCAAAGAAAATGTAATAGAATTTTACACCCACCTTTTTAAAGATTTGAAAGATTTATTGCTGGTAAACTGAGAAGTTCACACTTACATTTGAGTCTCGAAATTCAACTGACATTGTATCTTCATCATCTATATAACTATCATCGTTGTTGATTTGTGATCTTCGGGTTGTCAGCAATCTTGAAAACCTCACAGAACTCTGGTTCTCAGCTTTGCGACGTACTGCTTTGCCAAATTGTCGTATTCGATCAACTGTTGACAAGTTTGATGCAGGACTATTTGGTAATACTGATGTATCCATCTGCTTTTTGGCAAAGTTTATAAATACCTACAAAGAAATTAATCAACGATATCAAACTTGCTAACAATTTAACCACACAGCTATACAAAATCAAAGTCAATCTGTCTATCTTATCTCTCAAACATTTACTAATACAAAGAGGTAAGGGAGAGTGGGGCTAGTTGTCACAGGGGTAAGCTGTCACACTCTCAGTTCCAGTCGAATGCTTTGATTGTTTAAATTTTTGCTGATACATTTGAAAGAAGTACATCATAACCTCTCAGAAAAATCTTCAGCAAAGTTTTCCTCTGCTTTGGTTTGCATTCCATTCGTAACTGTTACAACTTACCCCTGCGACAACTAGCCCCACTCTCCCCTATATGGAGAAACTGCTACATAATCGTATACACTTGACACTGTTAATCAGCCCTTTCTCGTCTATTTTCTATTATCATGAGGCTGGAATGCTAGCAAATTTGATCAAGGACTTTAGGCCTGTTTTGAAGGATTTTGAGATCAAGCATTTTTCCAAAATCATTTGTAGCATGAGAAAGATACAACCAATTTTTAAAAAGTAACTCTTTGTATCTAAATTGACATGTTTGCTACACATGTATTATCAGTTTATAGGAACCTAAAGAATTTCTATTGCGGAGAAAGGCTATTCGTCTAATATTGCTGATAGTATTTCTCTCAAACATCTGCCGTATCTCAAAGATTTTTGAAACAAGAAATTGCCCACAAATATGTCCTGAGACAGAGTGCTTCTGTGCACAGATTAGTGCTGGACACTTTCTCACATAGTGGAGTACCAAGCTACGTTTTCAGTTAAAAAGCATTGATTACTGTAATCGTTTTCAAACAAAAGGTCATTTTTCTCCCCAATATTGGAGACGAAAACACCCCCTCGTATTATTTTATTTAAATTTGGTTCTTTTCAGGAGGGTTGCCCTTCAGGCGAAGCNGATTACTGTAATCGTTTTCAAACAAAAGGTCATTTTTCTCCCCAATATTGGAGACGAAAACACCCCCTCGTATTATTTTATTTAAATTTGGTTCTTTTCAGGAGGGTTGCCCTTCAGGCGAAGCTGTTTTATAAAGGGGCCCTCCATAAGGGGCTTTCTCGTCCTCTAGTGTCCGCCACTGGAAAAAATTTTGGAAATCAAAACAAGTTAAAAGAGTTGAATTTGAAATTACTTACATTTTCTAAAGTTGTCTGGTTGACAGAGAAGTCTTCAATTTCCAGGCTTTCATCAGCATCTTCTAACGATCCAAAAATATCAGACAGAGCTATATTTGAAGATGCACTGATCTGGTAATTCAGAATGTTATGGTGAAACTCCTGCAAGAAAGCAACACAACGCCAATGTAGGAATTCATTAGCAGCTAAGACTAACAAAAACATTTTTATGAATAGCGGATCATGATAAAGATTTTAGAAGACTAGGTCGGTCGAACGAACGTTAGCGCAGGGCAAAGTCACCCGGGCACTAATCACAACATTTAAAGTATCTGTTCGGTTGGGCCTAATTTTACGAGGTTTCTTTAATGTAAATATTGCATATATATGAAGAAATTACGCTAAAGAAAAGACACAAGGTAAATTTCTCCATTTTCTCACTTAAATATTGTGCTAGTACGGATAGGAAGAATACGGTGGATTTGAGATATAGTTGAAATATAGTACTTGAACAATCTTGAAAAAAATTAACCAAGTCTTTATTCTTCGGCTTTTAGAAAACTTTCTATACCTGCGCGTTACTGACAATTTTAGATCAGTGATAAAATCTGAAAAAATTGATAGATCAATTCATAAAACAAAAACAAATGCCAAATAAATGTGAACTTTAAAAATAAATTACCTTTAGAACGGCTTCCGGGAAATTTCCTTCAAAATAATGCTTCACTGGTTCTAAGTCTGGCATATCTCCTTTGACTCTAATTGCAATCATATAGCCTTCTCCAAATCTAAAAAAGGAATCGATCACAAAAGGTTATACACGTATTTTGTATAAGAAACTAGGCCCGTAGGAAGCGGGGAAGGCAGGGGGGCTGAAGTCCCCCAAATAATTTTGACGTCACAAGCATAAATTACATGTACTGTTCTCTATTGTTTTGAGAACAAAAGCCCCCACCAATCAGCAGCTGCTTCCTACGGCCCTGTAAGAAACTAAGAGCGCACGAAACAGAATGCTGCAATTCACATTTCTATACTCAAAACCTTCGAAAGTACGATTAGGAAAGAAATACTGATTCTTACTTATTTTTAAGATGCTGCGTACTGCCAAGGCATTTGAATTTTCCATTGACCATAATCGCAAGTCGAGTGCATAGTGCTTCGCATTCTTCCATGCTATGATAAAACAAGATTATTAGAATTGGAAGAACTAAACATGTGACCATTCAAAGCACATCACGTGCCACGTGATTATGATTGGATTTGATTTTTAATTATTTATACAGGGTAATACATTCAGTAATGTAAAAATAACTGATTTACAATGTGCCCTGTCTAAAACCCTAGGCTAATTAATATACAATCTGTAATAACAAAGAAAAACAAAAATTAATATACAGTCTATTATGGTTAAGAAAAGGAAATGTGTCATGTTCAATTAGAACTTTCATACCCGCTGGTTTTTCAAAGAATGTTTCAGCAAATTCTTGAAAGTAGCCAGTGAAGGGGCATTTTTTATTTCTGTACCTAGTTTATTCCATACAGTCACACCTCGATATGAGAAGCTACGTTGCCCATTGCAGGTTGCAAAGCGCGGTATTCTAAGGTCCGTGTCGGTATTACGGAGGGAACGTGAATTATTTTCGGATAATTTTGTAAACATTAGCTGCATATATTCAGGAGCTAATCCATGGAGAGACTTGTAAACCATTGTTGCTATTTCAAAGTCAATCATTTCTCTTATAGTTAACCACCCTAGCTTTCCAATCAAAGGAAGAGATGATGCATCATAAGAGCTGTTCGTAACAATACGTGCAGCACGGTTTTGCAGCTTTTGCAGCTTATCAAGTAGGGTTTCTCCACAACAACCCCACACCGAGCAGCAGTTTCTGAAGTGCGGTTCAACTATACTTGTATACAGGTTTTTTACGATTTCCAACGGGAGATACTTTTTAGCATATTTAAGCATGCCAATTGCTCTGGAAATCTTACCTACAGCAAAACTTATATGTTCTCTCCACTTAAGTTGTGAATCAATCTGAACGCCAAGATACTTATTTGATCCAACCATATCAAGGTTGTCCTCATTTATATGCAAATTGATCTTAGGATCACCATCTGTATTGTCAAGATCATGTTTGTGCAAGTTACTCGAGGTACCAAGGATCATACTTTGAGTTTTGGCTACATTAAGTGAAAGTTTATTACCTTCCAACCAAAGCTGAAGCCTTTTAAGGTCTGAATTAACTGCTTCATTTATATCGGCTATAGATTTTGAAGAGTACGAAATGCTTGTGTCGTCAGCATACATGGTCACTTTCGTGCTTTGCAACGCGCAGGGCAAATCATTTATGAAAATCAAAAATAGTAGTGGGCCGAGGCACGATCCTTGAGGAACATCACAGCTCACTTTCTGTATTTTTGATGTATGTCCATTTACTTTACGGCATTGCTGCCGGTCCTGTAAATATGATTTAAACCGATTTAAATTGGAAGAACTAAACATGTGACCATTCAAAGCACATCACGTGTCACGTGATTATGATTGGCAGAACTAAACATGTGACCATTCAAAGCACATCACGTGCCAGGCATGTCGAAAATGATATCTGTACCAGGTCAGTGAAGAATATCATCATTTGCACAAACATTTCAGAAAGGAGTGGCCGATTTCAGTCAGGTAAATTTCAAAATTGATTTGAATATGTCAACCATTAAATAAATATATTTGCCAATGTTATCGTCTTGACATCCAGGCAGCAATGGCCTTTCAAACGGGGATTGTTTTTTCTTACTCACCCGGCACAATTTATCAAACGCAGACACTTTATTTGATTCATCAAGTACTGTTGAAGATTTGTTTGCTTGTTCTAAACGGCAAGTTAGCCCTGAAGTAGACTGATGACAAGAGTCTAAGTTTTGCTCCATTGAATTGAATTGTTATTATTTGTTATAGTCATTCCGCTAAAACTTAGTTGAGGCGGAATGGGTATTATGGGGTATTGTCAGGGGGGATGTAGCAAAAACAAGGGCTCGTGTAATAGGTCTAGCCCTGAAGAATAGAACGATAACGGAGCATAGGACTCAACATGAAACCGAACTGAACATGAAAACAAGGACTCATGTAATAGGTCTAGTAGCCCTGAAGAATAGAATGACAACTGAACATACTGGGTGCAACTAAAAGTATCCAGTTTTGACAGGCCATTGTAAGCCACATACTTGGTCTATTTTGCAGATTGATGATTCAATGTTCAATCATAACCCAACTCCCACTTTATCCAGTCAAGTTCGTTTTTAAGAAACCTTGATTGATGTTTTCGACTGACTTAGAAATCGGTTCAATGTGTGATTTACCATGATTCATATCATGGCCCGTCAAAGAGGATGCTTTTTTGGCACACAGCAATTTCAACGGAGCATTTTTTGATATCATCATTTTTTGAAAATTGCACCTTTGAAAATTTGTTTTATTGGAAATATAGCAGAATTTAAAGATAACACAAAAATACAATAAAAGGTTTAATTTTGAAAATAACAACGATATCAAAAATGCTCGCCGTAAGATTAGGGTCAATCACGGTACGTTCCTTTCAAGGCATTTATTAAGGTTTTTGTCATTTTCTTTTTTTCCACTCTCCAAATAAGGGATTGTTCTTGTCACGTGACTTTATTCATGGCACTCAAACATTTAAAGTTTGATAGCCTATTAAATTTTAGGAAAAGTTGGTAAGTTTTAGCATTCCAGCTCTTTTCAGCTACAAGCTATAGTTCATGATTCTAGTGAGGGGAGCCATAATGCCCCCCCCCCTGGGTAAAATAGGGTTAAAGCTTTACAGCGTATGCTGATGTGGACTTGCCCAAGTCTCTCCCGTTTATACATAAAAAAATTGCCACCTAAAAAAATTTACCCTGCGTGTGAGGGAAGGGAAGGCCTCTGCAAAAGAGGGATAAAAATTAAAGCGGGAGCCTCCTTCCTTCGCAGAGGTCATTATTTTTGTATTTAGGTTTTGTAGGTTTCAGGTACGGAAGAGACTTGGGCAAGTCCAATGCTGATGAAAAAGCTTTTCGGCGTACATGCAAGAAAAACCTCCACAAGAACTAAAAACTAGATGAATTTACTAAACGGATTTTTCCTTCTAAGCGCAATATAGGCCGTGGACTGGGTCTACCTAAGGCTTATATAAACTGATCACGTGTCAGATCATATATCGCTATCTCGTCATGTTATTTTTTAATATCATCGAAAACTTTTTATGATGTCGGATGTTTCTTGGCAACCCGCGGGAACCTTGGCATAGCGTATCACAGTGGAAGGAAAATGAGAGCGAAGCGAAGGTACTAAAAGGCATTTTGTGGTACCCTTGGTCTAAGGTTTGTGTGCAGAGCGGCATTAAATCTTTTTAGTCGACATAAATGCTCCCTATTGTACAAGAATGAACACGCTAGTATAAATTTTCAGAAGCGCTGACAAAGTATACTTTTATGAATCTCTCAAGCAACAACTCTGATTCTGATACTGTCTAACAATAACTTTATACAGTAACTATCTGAGGTTAACTGTGTCAAAGAAACTATATGATTGCAACTATATAGCGACGCATTTTGGCCCTTGCAAGATGGCAGCAACAGCACAGGAAAACACGAGCCACATAAAGCTATTTGCAGTAATGGCAATAATGTCTAAAATAGTCGTGCCTTGCACGGTGGACACTAAATGCCATAACCTATTTGGTGTTGTTGTTGTATGTCATACGGTTCCTAACTTAACCTAACTAACCCTAAAAACGCTTTTCTGAAACTAACCCTAACCGTTACCGTATGACATACAACAACAACACCAAATAGGTTATGAAATTTAGTGTCCACCGATTTGCACGGCAGGGAACTAATGAGTTTGCAAGATTTTCGATAAAATCAAATTAAAAGATTTCTCAAATGATTGAATTTTACATGGTCAATCCCGTATTTACTAGCAATAGGCCAGAGTTTGCCTTCGCATTTGCCATCCTGGTAACACTATTTGCTCTTCGCAGGCTTGAAAATTATCAAATAAATGCAACAAATTGCAAGGAGTTCAAGTGTATTATACAAGCAAAAATAAATTCAATTATAACGGCAAATCCGTTTGTTTAGTACTAGTCTATAAAAAGCAAATTTCGCAGTAACAGTTAATCGCAACTGCACATCAAGTTACGTAGTAGCCTGCGTCACATAACATAACCAGAGGGAGTTATGGTCTGTGATGGACTCACTTTTGTTTTGCCAACGACTTCAGCATAAATTAAACAAACAAAGAGCTAGACAAGCCATTGAATAACAGATTTCACAAGATCTCTGTAAAACTGGGACAACAAAAGTGAGTCCATCACACAGACCATAACTCCCCCTCGTTATGGTATGTGACGCAGGCTAATACGTAACTTGATGTGTAATTGCGATTAACTGTTAATGCGAAATTTGCTTTGCTTTGTCACAGTAAGTATTCGTTTAAATTTTCAAAGGCATCATCCACATATTACTGGGACTTGCTGGCAATGTCGCCATGGTGCTTGCCGTCTAGTAGCCTGCGCGTAGACCCATTATCCAACAGAAGAAAGGGTCTACGAAACAAAGAGCAAAAGCTTGCTACAGTGGTTGCCAGCATTCTGGAAACTTAATTTATGCCGCCTTTGTCGAGACGCATTCCACACATTAATTGAATAGAGGATTAATATAATTAATTGGGCTGCCGTACCAAGCTGTTGCTCTTTGCTTCATAGATCCTTTCTTCTTTTGGATAATGGGTCTACTCGTAGGGTAGCCGTCTAGCGACAGTGAATTGTTCTTAAAGTGCTATTAAAATAATAAATTTTGTGATTTACAATGAAAAATCCCTCTTCCAGATGGCATCAATCTCTATAAAACCTATGCTTCATCGCTTTAAGTATTTTGTCAGATATGGAAGGTACCACCCACATAACACTGGAACTTGCTGGCAATGTCGTCGTGGTGCTTGCCGTTAAGCGACAGATTCTTCATCTTAAAGTGCTATTGTGACAATATTTCATGATTTACAATGAAAACACTCTCTTCCAGACACCATCACTCTTTCTATAAACCCCTAAGTATTTGTTTGGATGTGAAAGGTATCATCAATGTATCACTGGGACTTTATGGCAATTTCGTCATAATGCCTGCTATCTAGCAACAGTTTCTTGCTCTCAAAGTGCAATTGTGACAGTAATTTAGAATTTACAATGAAAACACTCTCTTCCAGACACCATCAATCTTTCTATAAACCCCTTGCCTTGTGACTGTAAGTACTTGTTTCGATGTTGAGGGCATCATCCACGTATCACTGGGATTCGATGGCAACGACACAATGGTGCTTGCAGCCTTAGCCTTTCGCACATTAGCCTGATTTTGTATTCCAGTCCATTCTGAATCTTCAACTTGCTTGGACAATCTGTCTTTCCAATCTGACTTCAAGTAGGCTTTTCCTGTAGGTTCGATGCCATACAACGCTCTCTCTGCAGTTTCAATTCCAACAACCGTTGCCATATATGGCAAGCTAACCCAAGTAACGTTATTGTTGTCTTGCCAATAACAACTAGCGAAACCACTTGAGACGGCAGCTTGGTTTCTTTTGCAAACAACCAAATCCCCATTGATGTCATCGTATGCTATACTGAACTCTGGAAGTGATAAGCGATGTCTAGTGTCTGCTGCTGCCGTCTTTTTCGGAACCTTGCACTTGTAAGGAATCCGCTTTTCCAATGTTGTATTCCACGTTCCATTAAACGTCTTAAGGTTTGTGCGATATTTGAACTCAAGCAGCAATTCTCCTCCGCATCTCGTTCCCTTTAAAATGGCCTCTGGGATATTGAACTTAAAATCAAAGATAAGAAACTGGCTGTTCAGTAATTTCAGATTTTCCGTAAAGATGTGAACAAGGCCTGGCTTTGTTTCATTGCGAGTTGGAGGCAAACTCTTTATATTGAAGGGAAAATTTTTCACGGACTGCAATGTGACAAACTTTGTGTTGTAATAAACGAGCATCTCAAGTTGATAGGCATTTGCATAGCTTCGTTGACCATTTTTAGCTACATGCTCTATCGTCGTGTTAAGTTGTATCTGATCACCATTCCGAAACTCGCTTTTCTGAGTTTTGCTAACGTCCAGCAAAAGCAAGCTTCGATCGGGACTTTTCCTCTTGATTTCCATTGGATAAATAAAAAATGCAAGCTCATCCTCTGTCTCATAACTTATCACACTCCAAACGGTTCCAGATTCCAACTGAGCATCAAGTACCTGAAAGAAAAAAAAGCCTGCTTAAAGCCAAATGACGGAGTTATAAGAATATTTATGTAAGGGGACTGGGCAAGCTAAATATAACCTATTGCATTTGATGTTCTCCATGAATGATCAAACAATAGAACAATAAATGGCACGTGGCCTTCTTTTGTTCTATCTTCAATTTGATCGCTATATGTCCGTCAAATGTCACGATTTTTCTTTACTCCAGACCCTTCAAAACATTGGATGGGTTTATAGGGCGAGGAAAAAGTATTTTCTGTCCACGCTCTCAACAACTTGGGCTATAAATGAATGCCGTTTAACCTATTTGTAATTCATCAAAAAAATTGTAAGTACGTCTGGCTGCTTTTACTAAAAATAAAATGGTATTTTCACTGTTGTCATGATTAAATTGATTATAACAGGGTGCAGGGATGGCCCAGTCGTAGCGCATTGGCCTACCAATCAGAAGGCTGATGGCTCGAGTCCCCGCCCTGGTAAGCCTGCAACCTAAAGCGAGGAGAGTGGCCACCTCTCTGTAATTCCAGACTAAAGGAATCACGAGGCGTGGTCACATCAAGAGGAAAGATCAGGACACTTCTTCGACGAACTTAGCTTCTTAGTGTTTCTAAAAACAACCTTAGGATGCTAGGTTGAAACAAACAAATAAAAAAAGCCAGTACAGTAAAAACCCGCATATAATAACCTTCCTCGAATAAGAACCTACAGCCTGAAATCTTCAATATTTAGTCTTTTATGTAAGAACCTTTTCACCCTGATGTTTGTATATTAGGTTCTTATTTGGAAGAATAAATGCATTTTCTCACCTGTGACAATCCGAAACATTAATTTGATTATAGAGTAAACTAAAATAAAAATTGATATTGGTCCTTGATCATCTAAGAGGCCTAAACAAGTCTGATTGGGCCACATTGCTAATGTTTCCTCCTCTATCACAGTATTTTGATTTTAAACAGAGGCATTTTAAAGACTGCAAACAAAGCAACATTATCGTAAAAACCCAACTTTCTTGAGAAATTTAAGAACCTAATTTAAGAACCTGCAGCCTGATTTCTTGAATGTTATCCTTTATACCGCGTGTCCCAAAAAAAAGTATACAGATTTGGTCAACCCTAACGATCAGAATTTAGCATGAATCGCTCCGAAATAATTTTTAAAACATTACTCGATAGTTAACTTGAACATAGATACCTTGTTTGTCGACATTGGTGCTTTGAGAGTAGATATATTAATCTTCAAAGGATAAATTTGCCTCCACCTCCAAACCAGAGCTTTGGCGTTTTGGCCTAAGCAAATTCTTAAAGCACAGCGAATAATTCAACAATAGACTTGGAAAAATTTGAACAAGGAGGAGAAAAATTAAAAACTGCACAACAAATGCGTTTCACAAGATATAATTTACGTGACTCTTATCATCAAGGGAGCTCCGAAGTAAATTTTATTTATTTTAAGTGAAACAAATTGTGGATATTGCTTAGGCCAAAACACCAAAGCTCTGGTTTGGAGGTGGAGGAAAATTTGTCCTTTGCAGATTTATATCTCTACTCTCAAAGCACCAATGTCAACAAACAAGGTATCTATGTTCAAGTTAACTACCGAGTAATGTTTTAAAAATGATGTCGGATTGATTCATGCTCAATTTTGATCGTTAGGGTTGACCAAATCTGTATACTTTTTTTTGGGACACCCGGTATAACAACCACAACAGCTTAGTTTTTAAAAGGTAGGTTCTTATATGCGGGTTTTTACTGTAAACCAACCTGAAATGAGGCATTTATCTTCAATATCATAGTAATGACAATTATCATAATCATTATGTAACGTCATGCTGACTGGATGAATGAAACATATCTATTACTTACCCTTTCCGTTGTACTAAAATCAAGTGTATGGTATGCAACTTCGTCTGTATTAAGTTCAATGACCACAAGTGGAATCATTGCCGTCTCTGCACGAATAGCTATTACTTTTGCGTATCCATTTCTAATACTTCCATTCTTTGTTCGTAATTCCGCTTTGAACTTGAACATATGAAATTGCTCAGGATTGTTTGCAAGGGTAGCATTGGTCGCTGCCGTCGTGATGCGAATTGTAGCTTTTTTAGAAGGAGGTGAAATGCCATAAAATGACAGTTGATTATCTACAGCGTCTTGGATATACTTTGGGGAAGCTCTAAACTTGTCATGTTTAAACATAGGCCCTTTAGGCTCACAACCGTAGAGTTCCATTCTGATACAATGAGTGTTAAGGTCAGTTTGTCTCTCAAGAGGAATAATTCGAATACACCTCATTGGCATTCTAATAAACCAATTCACCCTCACGTCATTCACTAAATTATCACAACCCACAAACTCTTTCCTGGTTCCACTGATTATGTCGTTGTATGTATTCCAATCAGTGCAATCAAGACTGTATTGTATGTAGAATCGCTTTACCGGATGCATTATATCACGTTGTATCAATGGTTGAATTGCAAGGCCAGAGATCAGTTTCACCACTCCAAGGTCTATTTGAAGCCAGTCTGAGAGTGCGGATGCAGCGGAACACCAAGAGTTTGTCGGATTATGCAATCTTGCGAAATGTGGCAAAAAATTGGGATTATTCAGATAAACTGACTTTGCCGTGAATCTAGAATCAGGGAGTTGCCCCGTTCTCAAGCCCATTTCTTCAGAGCACTCACCAACCTCCAGATCTCTATACATCTTTATTGTCTTTGTGAGAATAGATGCACCCTGTCCACCAACTTTATTAACAGATGCCTCCCATTCCTTTCGTTCGCTGCCTGTATACGCAATCGTTGCCATGGATATCCTTAATTTTGGTATGTGTGGAGTAGCAAAAGTTGCAGATACACCATATTTTTGTAACGCCGTCGCTAGAAAATCGTTTATTTCAACAGCATCTTGGACTACCATAAAAAGTATTTTCCCAGGTGGAAGTCCATTTAGATAGGTAGCTAATTGGTTCTTTACAGAATCCGATGCAAGGATGTCATATACTTTCCTTGTTTCAAACTCTCCACTTCGGTAGTCAAAAACAACCGTATTGATACCACGCGTACTGAAACTGTACTGATATCCATTTACTGTGATGTGCCCTTTTGCAGAGTAACAAGAAGCAGCGTCGTCACAAGATTCTGATACCATATCAGCCTTCAGTATATCTGCAAATAAAAAGTAGAAATTAATCAATAAATCCTATGTTTGGTTTTATTGTAGTGTCACTTTGAAGAGGCGGATGAAAATCGACAAAAAAACTTAGAATATGGTCACCCGATGCCGGTGCACTTTGAAAATGGAACAAAAATGCTATGGATAGGACTCCTCCTGTTCAAAGCCAAAAAACTGGACATGAACCCTAATAAACTGGGTCTATGCTTCCTTAAAAAATGCACTTCAACAAATCGCCATTACCACGTCAAAATCAACCCAACAGTCAAAAGTATCAGAGACATGATCTTTGGAATCAGAAGGAATTTCTCTTTAAGATGACGTATAGATAGATTTTCGTCACTGTTTCAATGAAAAAGGTCTTCAGAATTCCAAGGAGAAATAAAACCGGTCAAATTGCACTTTAGTACAGTTTTCGATTTTGACCTTGTTTAAAGTGTTCCTACAAATGGTATTACTTATATCCTTATATTACTGCCAGGGGACACTGATAGTTTGTCGGACTTTAGGTTGTCAGAATTTAGACTTTAGAATTTAGATTTTAGACTTTATTAGATTTTAGCGGGGACAGTCCAGTGGTTGCATGTTTGACTACCAATCTGAAGGTTGGTTGTTCAAGTCCCCACCCTGTCACAGCTGCTACGTAGAGTGAAGTGAGTCACCAACTCCCTGTAATTACAGGCTAGAGGAATCATAAGGTGTGGTCACATCGAGAGGAAGGACCAGGACACTTCTTCGATAAGCTTAGCTGTTCAAAGTCAAAAACTACCTTCGGAAATAAGGTAGAAATAAACAAAGAAGAAAAAAAGATTAAAGTACAACTTACATCGATCATCGTAGAACTTCCACGCAGTTGCACTATGGACAGTGCAGCCCGCGAGAACAACTTTGTTTCCAGAATTTCCTCCCCAGCCATACGGCTGAACACATTTGCCAACAGTAGGTTGGTACAGCAGCTTATTTGCTAAGAGATCGAATATGCTACTTTGTGATGTACAGTTTGTTGTAAGTTTGATTGCGTTTGCGGCAACGTCATGAACAACACATTTTCCAGTTTCATGTCGAAGAATTCTGCTGTTCTTGAACTCAAATCGATCGCAAACGTAAGTGTCCTGGATTTTGAATAAGCCAACTGCTGCATCGTGAACTAAGCATAGTGTACTACTGGAGTAGCGAATAACGAAGTGAGCTTGCGACATGAAATAGAATCTGTTTGCAGTTTTACCACATTCCCGATCGAAAATCAAGGAGCTATTTTCTTTTGCCGGAGCTGTTTGCGGCATGAAGCAGTAGCCTGTAGTGAAATGCTGGATAAGTCTGGTTGCCTCTTGGTATTGCCAGATACTATCAGTGCCTGAGCATTCGTCAGAAATGCCAATTACACTGCCAGCTGCTGCAGAAACAGGCAGCAGACATTTGTTTGTCGGTACATGTATCAGCCGCGAACCACCTTGCCAGCGAAATCTATCGCGGCAAATCGACTGGAAAATCAGGCCTTGTTCTTGACTAAATGCTAGACATCTCCCGTGGTTCTGGCGGATAAAGAAACTATCCGTGCAGGTAGTACGAGAAAAGACA
This sequence comes from Aurelia aurita, assembly GCA_004194415.1. Taxonomy (NCBI): domain Eukaryota; kingdom Metazoa; phylum Cnidaria; class Scyphozoa; order Semaeostomeae; family Ulmaridae; genus Aurelia; species Aurelia aurita. The sequence goes on from REGM01000005.1 coordinate 1,527,796, forward strand.
GTAAAGATTGTTGTTATGAGGAATAAAATCATTTTTTGGAGCTAGCTAGACCACAACTAGACTTTCGTGTTCTTCTCAGATCAGCACGCATCAACTGAGCCTTGCCTGCAAATGGCATTCTCCAGCATCCTATTTGTGAGGGCTCTTGCCACCCCCTGTTTTACCCCCGGTAATTTTGATAAAAAAAAGAACACTTAAGGGGCCAGACCCGTGTGTGTGTGAGAGAGAGAAGAGACAATTGTAAAAAGGAGTGGGGAAGGAAGTTTGTTTTTAAAATGGCTAAGACCTAGTTACTCTTTGTGTTACAGTTTTTAGTAAAAGCGATATATGGTTCATGCAGAATCGTGTCTTCTCTGTTGAGATCTGGGCGGACACGTCACAAAATTGGTGACCTCGACGTGACATCGCGCTTGGATAGAGGAAGGATTAACTTGTGGATCATGATTGCAGCACAGAAATAAATCTACAGAAATGTCGGGACCAAGTGAAAGTGAAGAACTTCAATCGAAGTTAGTTGGACTAATTGTATCTCTTGGAAAAGATAAACTTGGTGAGATTTGCGTCCTTTTCAAAATTGAAGCGGCTGATATCGAAAATAAAACGCGGCTTGGCTTGACAACAATTTTTATAGCGGAAATTGAAAAGCAAATATCTGTTCTAAAGCCTGAGGAAATAATACCCTTTTTAAAAGATTGTATTGTGATTGCTGGAGGGGATGTTGCCTCACAAAAGAAAGTAGGAACTGGTGCGGAACAAGAAAGAATAAGGGAATTAGAGGCCAGTATCAATGCATTAAAAATACAACAGGAAAAAGAGCTGGAGGCCGCCAGAGAAAGGCTAAAAGCGGCTAGGAGCGAGACGGGGGTTAGCACGGAAGGATCTAGTTTCGAAAGATCTAGCATGGAAAATTTGAAGTCGATGTTGAGGCGCGAATTTCGAATCGTTGGAGTGTTAGGGCCTCAAGGACAGAAAGAGAATTTGTCCTTTATGAGTCTTAATAGGCAAATCGAGGAAGGGCTTAAAAGGGGTTATGATGAAAAAGAAGTTATCGATGGAATCATAAAATGTATTTCTTCCAGCCTCCCCTTGAAGGACTATATCGAGGCTATGCGTGAATCGGGCTTGGAAACGATCAACAAAATTTTGCGAGCACATTTTCAAGAGAAAAACGCTAGTGAACTGTATACAAGTTTGACAAATTTGGTTCAAAATGCAAACGAAGAACCACAGAATTTCCTCCTACGTGCACTGAATTTGAGAGAAAAGGTGATTTTTGCCTCTAAAGCGGGAAACTCAAAAGTCAAATATGAGCCTGCGCAGTGCCAGTCCATGTTTCTACACGCTGTAGAAACAGGGTTAATTAGTAATACACTGAGAACAAGGATGCGCCCACATCTTCAAAGGCCTGACGTGACTGATGCAGAGTTGATAAACGAGCTGAATGTAGCAGTCACTGAGGAATCTGAGCGCAACCTCAAATTGGGGTTAGGCCAGAGAGGGAAGGCTAAAGTCGCCCAAGTTCAGTCCACCACTGATGACAAATCTCCAGTTAAAGAGCTTGTTGCAGAAGTTAAAGCCCTAAAAGGAGAAATGGCTTCCCTCAGGGAGGAAGTCAAGCAAAATAAGGGACAGGGGGGAGCCCAAAGGAAAAATCAAGATGGAGCGACAAGAGGAAGGCGCAGAGGTTGTGAAAAATGTCAAGCTGAAGGATGTGCAGAATCATGTCGTCATTGCTGGAAATGTGGAGATGGGAGGCATCTCTCCTACAACTGCAATAAAACTCAGGGAAACTTCCCACGGCTGCTGTCGCGGGACAGACAGTAGCTAGGGAAGGAGTACCAAAGTCCCATTGCTGTAATTTTTGCGGAGCTGAAAAAGAAGAAAAGATGCTTTTCCGTTGCGGTGCTTGCAAATCAGCCAGTTATTGTGGTAAGAAGTGTCAAGTTAGTGCTTGGGGGCAGCACAAGCCCATTTGTGATTCAATAAAAACCCTTTCGAAACATTCTGATGAGTCTGTTTTTGAGCGGAGTCTCAACGATGTTGAAAATGCAGATGTTTATGCAACACATGTGACACCGAAGGAAAAGGCAAGAGTTGCGAAGTTAATTGGGAGCAAATGTACTGTTCTTTGTAAGCTCAATGGGGTTGAAACCCCTGTATTATTGGACACTGGGGCCCAAGTATCGATAATCAGCTTGCAAGAGCTGAACGAGCATCTTAAAGAGACAAAGATCAATAAGATCGAGGACCTTCTTGACCCTGGTGTAAAATTTGAACTAACGACAGCTAATGGGACAGTTCTGCCCTATTTGGGCTGGGTGGATGTGCAGTGTGAACTGAAAGGAGACAATAAAGGTACAAATATCATCAATTTGCCGATGCTTGTTACTGAATCCCATATTGATCATCCAATAATAGGCTACAACGTGCTGGAACAATTAGTCTGTAAATATGACACAAGTTCAGAAATAGATGAGATAGTTTTGGTGTTATCAGATAGTTTACCGGATGTTGTTGTCGGAAACATCAACAGTTTGGTTGACTGTATTCGATCTGAAAATGATCCTTACTTATGTACTGTGAAGACTTGGAAGAGAGATGTCATTATCCCTGCTGGAGAGACAAAGAAAGTAACATGTCGAATAAACACAGGCTTTTTAGAGAAGGGTACACCAGTTATTTTTGAGAACGACATTACTGGTTCCCTACCAAACGGTATTGAAATAGAAGATTCCTTACTCTATTTGAAACGTGGAAACTGTGTAAAAGTCAATCTGGTTGTCTCAAATACTAGTTTGCATGATGCTGTTCTCAAGAATCGCACCGTCATTGGCACGCTACAGTTGGTTCGATCAGTAACACCTGCTGATGTC
>REGM01000005.1:1532827-1543365 GCA_004194415.1 Aurelia aurita
TTCCCCCCCCCCCCCCCCTCGAAAGGGCCTACAGTTCTTCAAGTAAGACATCAATTTTCAAGGAAAACAACTGCGTAAGACCACTTCTCCAAACAATGTATCCTCGAATCAAAACAATGTTTCTCCACAATACTGAATCTGTATCTTTTCCAGTATGCCCTCAATAGGAATACAACTATTTGCAAGATTTCGTTATGAAACTTTATTCATTTCATCTTGCTTCGTTTCTTCTGATAAACAGAAAGAATCACGAATACTTTCCCGCCAAACGCCAAAGAAGTTTGATTCGAGGTCTGGGTTGGAGAGAGAGTCTCTCTTTTATTACGAGGCTTATGGGTCATAGGACATCTTTTTGGGTACATTTTGGGCAATTTTTTTTTTGGCCGTGAATTTAAAACCAACAGATTTGTAGAGCTCAATTTATCATTCGTTAAAGCCCCGTGGCAGCCATTTACCAGATTTGTGTCCGACATGTACCAGAAAAACATTGCTCTCCCCAGATCCTTTTTTAAAATGTCAAAATGGTCTAATATTCTAATTATTCAGGCCGAAATCTGCCAAAATTTGCCAACATGTCCAAAGGGTTACTGTTTAGGACTAGCCTTGACTTACAACAGATACCCTTGGGAACTAGGTTGGAAACCCCCATGCGACCATGCGATACCGAAATGCAACACGAACAGCGCCTTCACATTCAATTGCGGAATAGTCTATTGTCACGATTTTGGTATAAAGAACGGTATCTGTTTTAAGATTTTGGTACAAAGAGAAAATAAATGGGCCATTTTCGAAATGCTTTTAAGACCTTTGGATATGGTGCTAGTAGGGGATGTGGGACCTTATTTCTTAATTCGAAATAACAATTTTATTCTCTATTTTTTTACAAATTTTTTACATGAATCAACTAAAATATTCTCGAAACTCACCTCCCCCTTCGCTCGGCAATTCGAGCCTGTAAACAGAATACATGATTACAATAAAGATGGTGGCGAGGACCTTTTTACCAAGATGCATTGCGTTCTTCGATTGAATCCCTATAGAATCGTTCGTCTATTGATCCATGGTAAAAAGTTCCTTGATGCCATCTTTAGCGTAATCGTGTATTGACTTTTTGCTGGATGATGCTGCTGCATTCATTTCAAGGACCTTGGAACCTACACACACTAAAATTGCATTGAATGCCAGTCCACTGCTTTATCAAGCGTCTGAATATGTTCACTGGTTCAAAAGATGTATTCTCGTTTGCTAAACTATTCCAAACATATCGTGATGTAGATCATGGGGATTTTTCTTATAGAAAGATCCGAATTTGAAGCTGATTTGAAAAGAAAAATATCCTGTATAAAAGTAGAACTTTGTTTCTCCTTAGTCCTATAAATTTCAATGCGCAAGCTTCGTAGTATCTGTGTGGTCTCTGGTAATGAACCGTTCGTGGCCCTTCAAGTTGAATTCATCGAAGATTGTGAGCTGATTGCTGTTAGAGAACTCAGTCTCTTTCTGCTGATTCTAAGAATAGCGAACCGAAGAAACTAAACAAAAATGAAGACATCTTGGATAAGATTTATCTTCCATGACTCGATCGTCTCAGTTCTACATTCTCATAAATTCTCCATTGACCTGATAACTAAGCACAAGAACTTTCTCGAATGAATACAGTAGTTTATCTAAAAAGGCTTCATCCTACTCTCGCGGATTTCACAAAGGTTTTATCTGCCAATCAAAGTTAAGAAAGCTGGACGATGAAACGTATCAAGCATGAGTCAATGTTAGTGTCTCATTTCTATAACGAGGTTCTGAACCAATGCTCTACTACTACAATGGTGCAGGGTGACTAAAAACAATCCGCGTTTGAAGATATCAAGCCAATGATATTGGAAAATATAACATTTAATAGTGGACATATTCAAGTAAATGATAAAATTTACTTGACTAAAATTGGCCACTTCGTTCTGAAATTATGAAGGATCTCTCGAGAAGGCCCCTTCAAAAAACCTTCAAAGCGGTATAAAATCACGATCAAATTTTCCTAATATTTCTGCCTTACAGGAATTACTTGCACACCTTTTAGCACGTGTCATCCAATAGGGAGAATGAAATCGTCCGGAATAATTTTGTTATGCTCCCGGAGATGGCATTTTCATCTTCATAAGGAGATAACATGTGCTAAAGCATGTACAAGTCATTGCTGTAAGGCAGAAATATTTGCAAAATTGATCGTAATTTTATGCCGTTTTGAAGGTTTCTTGAAGGGGCCTTCTCGACAAAATCCCCCATAAATTCAGAACGGAGTGGCCGATTTCAGTCAGGTAAATTTTAGAATTTATTTGAAATTTTTTACAATTAGATAATATATTTGCCAATATTATTGTCTTGATATCCAGGGAGCAGTGGCTTTTTCTAACGAGGATTGTTTTTTACTCACCCAGTAGAAGATTTGGACTCCATTACATCGTAAATGAATTAATGTCAATGGACGGTCAGCAATGTAATTAATCTACACAATACAATACATAATACAGAAAATTGATCCTATTCGTGGATTACGATTTCTCAACAATTGCCGCCAAAAATTCTTCCGGCAAGGGCCTAAATAGGGTCAAGGTTTTCACAGCGATATTATGAGTCTCTTAGACATCATTCAAGTCAGAGTGTGCTTTTGACATCGAGTGCCTTGTTTCCTAGCCTGCGCGCAGACCCAATATTCCGAAGAAGAAAGGGTCTGCGCAACAATGACCAAAAGCTTGCTACACAGTGCAAATCCCTTTAGGCCATTCACTTTACTCGGACTACGAATAAATTATAGCATAGTCACAAGAGAAAACTCAATTTTTCTCTTATGACTATGATTATTGAGAACAACATGTTTTTCAACACACTAAAACAACACATCGTTAAAAATCACACCTTGTCCAGTCCTCTTGGGGTCCTTCTGCACAAAAATATATTAAAAGTTCAAAACAAAAGCCACAATACAACAGGCTCTACAATACTATTCAAAACAAACAAGAGACAAGAACAAACAATACAATACACGATTGAACACAAATGTGTGACAGCAACAAAAAACGATACGCATAAATTAATTACCCATGATTGCATAAATTATTTTCCCTAAAACCCAGAAAAGCGCCGTAGCAAGCTTTTGGTCGTAGTTGCGCAGACCCTTTCTTCTTCGGAATATTGGGTCTGCACGCAGGCTACTTGTTTCCTTGTGTTCTTTGATTTGTTGATGTCACTTCGGTCAATAGGGACTCATAACATTACTATGAAAAAACGGGCACACTTCAGGCCCTCGCAGAGTGGATCCATACGCATCAATCAAATTAATTTGATTTGTTTGTACAGATGAAGATTATTGCTTGAAAAGTATGCAATTTGTGATTAGTAAGTCAGGTAAACATCAATCTTTGTATTAATAGTTTGTTTTGCAATCTTCAAGCTCCGTAAACCAGACATTGAAGAGATTGCGTGGCAGGACGTTGGTGTACGAAAAAACACCCGCAAGTTGAGGCCATTTTGAACTCCCAGCGGCACAACCCCGTACATTTATGGGTCTAGTGCCCCCCCCCCCCGGTGCTGTGCAGAATAGCTGTTCTAAAAATATGTTTATCACACAACACAGAAAGCATTGGTAGATTTTCAAAATAATCTCTCTACCACTGGACTAGCCTCCTCCACACTCGTTAGTTCTTCACAGGCATTTATCCATCTTTTGTCGCTGCCCACACTGACTTGCCAGCATGTGTAACACCCATGGAGTACTCATAGTTTCTGCTCCTTGAAGTCGAATTACACCACCATTAGTCCTATAGTTTTGGCAATGCCATTAAGACCATTTTAGGGAAGAAATTCAGTGCTACTTCAACCAAACAACTCTTTTCCATGCATTTGAAGTATACTTCAGTATTCCATCTTGTGTTGCTGCCCATACTGATTTGCCACCATTTGATAATACCCATGCAGCACTTACGCCGTGCGGTAGTGACGTCATCAAATTCGCAATCTTTGCTTTTCGTATCTGCCGCTGGCTCTCTATAGACGTCCACTCTGTATCCTCGACTTGCATGAACGAACTGAAACCATCGTGTGATTTCCAATAGGCAGCTCCTTTATAGTCAATGCCGAAAAGAGTTTTCTTTGTTGTATCAGCACCAACGATTGCTGCTATACCAGGCAAACCAGTCCAAGAAACACTGTCATTCCTCTGTAGGTAGCAACTTGCAGAATTAATCAGTGATACTTTGGATTTCTTTTTGCAGAAAATAAAATCACCATTTATATCATCAAATAGCATGCTGAATTCAGGAACTGTGATGCGGACGGAAGTTGGCATTGTTATTGCCCTTGCATCAATCTTGCATTTGTATGGGATAAGTTCTTCAATTGTGTAGTTGACAGTTCCATTGAAATTCTTAAGGTTTGTTTTATACTTGAAGTCAACAATGACATGGCCGTTGAATTTATCTCCTTTCAAAATGTGAGTAGGATTGTTAAACTTGAACTCAAATGAAATTTCCTGATTATTCAGAAGCCAAAATGTATCCGTCTAATGTGCACCATGCCTTGCTTGGTTGTATTGAACGTTGGTTCCAAACTGAACTCATCTCTTGCAATGTATCTTGTTGATTGCAGGGTTACAAATTGGCTGTCATAATACACAAACACATCAACCTCGTATGCATTTGAGTAAGTTCGATCTGTCACTCCAACCCACTGCGACAACGATAGGTTGAAGTTTAATATCTCACCATTAGCGAAGGAATCTTGGTCTGATTTGAGGATATTAAGCTTCAAGATGCTTCTGTCTTTTGGTCTTCGTTTGATCTCAATGGGAATACTTGAAATGGCAATTTGTTCTTCTGTTTCATAGCTAACTGTACTCCATGTATTCCCAGTCATTCGTCCAGTGTCCATGATCTAAAAAAACGCAACACAACAAAACAGTGAAATAAGCACAAGGGAATTATGAAACCACAAGAGATGATTATTTATAATTTTACAATATTTTTGCAAAAACTTTTTGTCATTTGGTTTGCTGCAATTCCACAAAATTAGCAAGACCTGGGTTCTTATTGCACGATAAACATAAGCGATAAACATTAAACGCTTTCGATATTGATCGCCTTCCTCGTTGCTTTCATTATTTAGCGATGAGAATAAAAGCTTTATCGCTATGTCATTCACAATGCGCGATGAACTTGCAACGTCTGCGAAGAGTTGGCGACGAGGAAAGCGATGATAGTTTATCACACAGTGGTTACCAGGCTTGAGAAAGCTCGAAAAAAATACGGAAAACGATCCGAAACGGACTTCACTCCCACATACCAAACAAAAGAATTGCTCAGCAAATTATCTTGCACAGAAGAAACTGTGTTTATAACTACACGCTGATTCAAGAATACATTCATATTCCATCAAAGATAACAGTCATCCTAAAGAGTTCTGTACGCTTCTCTTCTCGGAGAAAAGCTTAAAGTCCTGAGGATCAGGTACCATTAGGGGTGGTCTGCTCTGCTTCGGCAATGGACCCCTTGCGGGCGCTTTGAGCAGACGATATAATAAAAAGAAATTGCTTTTATTCGCAAAATGGTTGCTCAGTTGACACTACGATACGGAATTGTTTTTCTTAACATCAAGGTTAAAGTATCAACCGGATATTAAATCATATTGGACAATAAGGTCTCACTAGATTGAAAAATCTTTAGGTTTTTTATCTCGACAACAATCTATTAGCTATGACACTCCAAATAGGTTGTTCATTTCTATGACTCACCCTGTACAAGACAAATTGACTTCATTAAAACTTTTTAAAACGTACCCTGCTTTCCACTCCAACTTCAAATACACAGTAATCTGTCTCAGGAACTTCAAACTCAGTAAATGCCATGTAATATTGCTTCTTAACGATATNACGGAATTGTTTTTCTTAACATCAAGGTTAAAGTATCAACCGGATATTAAATCTTATTGGACAATAAGGTCTCATTAGATTGAAAAATCTTTAGGTTTTTTATCTCGACAACAATCTATTAGCTATGACACTCCAAATAGGTTGTTCATTTCTATGACTCACCCTGTACAAGACAAATTGACTTCATTAAAACTTTTTAAAACGTACCCTGCTTCCCACTTCAACTTCAAATACATAGTAATCTGTCTCAGGAACTTCAAACTCAGTAAATGCCGTGTGATATTGCTTCTTAACGAAATTTTTCATTTTTGTCTTTTTCGCAGAATTCTTCAACACTGTTCCATTTTGAAACGTCACAGACTCGTTCACACGATAGAGATGTAGCTGATCAGTATACCGCGCGAGGCTCATCTTGTCTGCTGCCGTTGAAATGCCGATTTTAACCTTTTTGGACAAAGGAGCAATGCTGTATACTGACGCCTTCCCATTGTTGTACTGTGCAATGAGTTCGGAAGAAGACTCGAATACATTGTTTGTGAAAATTGGTTTTTCTGGGGAACATCCAAACAGCTCGAGTCTTAGACAGGTAATAGCATTAGGTGATACTCTAGTTTTGGGTATAATTTTCACCATTCTCATGAACGTTCTCTCAAGCCAGTTTACACGAGTTTCGTGTTTGTCTGCCTTTGTGAGGCCAACGAATACTTGATTTCCTCCTGAAAAATCTTTCTTGAAATGCCAGGTTGTTCCATCGAGACTGTATTTCAGCTCGAATGCAGTTATGTAATGGAAGCCATGATACGCATTAGCCTGAATTGCAATTCCACTTATGATCTTAGGGACACCTAAGTCAACCCGAAGATAATCAGAAACTGGGACATTGAGTGTAGAGCACCATTGGCCGTTGGTGCTATGAAGCCTTGCTTGAAAGGGCGTGTGAAAAAAATCATTGCTATGTGTGGTTTTAGCATAAAATCTTGAGTCAGGAAGTTTACCGATGCGTATGCCTAATTCTTCAGAACAATCATCAGTCCCTTTAAAATCACGGAACATGTGTATTTTCGTTTGGATCACCGATGAACCTTGCCCCGGCACTTTATTAACGGACTTTTCCCAATCTTTTCTTTCCTTCCCAGTGAAGAAGACTGCAGCTAAGGTAGAATACACACTTGGGATGTTTGGAGTTGCAAATGTTGCCGACACTCCAAATTTCTGCAACGCACGAGAAAGACTACTGCCCATCTGGACAGCATCCTTGGCAGACATGAAAAGTATCTTGTCTCCTTCGAGCTTATTCAGAAAAGTAGCCATGTCGCTTCTTGGTGTGCTTACCAAAATGTCGTATGAGCTTCTGTGTTCAAACAGGCCACTTCGGTAATCAAACAAAACACTATTTACTCCACGCGTATTGAGACTGTATTGGTAACCATTCACTTCAATGAATCCTTTTGCTGTTACACAGCTACTTCCAGCAGGGATATCTTTACATGATTCTGATGTGATTTTTACATGAAGTACATCTGCAAGAGAATTAGCAAATATAAAAGTTTGTCTCCAATTGGCGTCAACTTACGAAACATCGCGCAAACCCAGGTACGATTAAATACTTTTATTTCAAAGATTGTGGGAACGCCCTCTTCTACATAAACGCAAGAGATTTCGCATTATTGTGGCATTAAATCGAAAGTTGGTATGACCAAAGTTTACTTCTTCAATTTTTGGAATTTTTCATCCACGATGGTTGGCATTAACAGCCATAAATGAAATAAGATAAAATAACATTTTTGGGGCATTTTTAGATCATATACTTTTAAAGGCTTTGAGTAATGTTAAATAGTCTGCATATATCCAAACATTCTGATAAGTCATGGTTTTCGATAGTGAAGCTGATTGGCTAAACTTCATGTGAAATGCATTNAATTTTTGGAATTTTTCATCCACGATGGTTGGCATTAACAGCCATAAATGAAATAAGATAAAATAACATTTTTGGGGCATTTTTAGATCATATACTTTTAAAGGCTTTGAGTAATGTTAAATAGTCTGCATATATCCAAACATTCTGATAAGTCATGGTTTTCGATAGTGAAGCTGATTGGCTAAACTTCATGTGAAATGCATTGTGTTCCAGCAGTTCTTTTTTGTTTGTTAGGATTAATAATTGATTTGTATCACATGCTACACGACACAGCACGTCTGTTTATCACGACTCAATGATTTTGACACCTCCTTTTCGCATGTACAACGAGTGAGCTGGTCGACAAGGTTTTCGAGCATCTTGTACTTTTTTTTTTTACATTTGTAGCATGACTAATCAGCCAAGAAATTCCTTTGTTTTCGATCGTTAATCAGCCTTAAAGTTCTAGGGTTTCTAACAATTTTGGTTTGAAGAGCTTGAAAGGAGTAGAAATAAAGGAAATATCGGTTGAGTGAGAAAAATGTACTGTTTGAAAAATTGTACAGGAAAATCTATGCAACGAATTTGTAAAATTTTAATTCCGCCATCTTACTGAGGCTTCAACTTAATTTTTAAGATGTTTCTCATAATTGTAGGTGCAATCTTTCATTCTGAAATCAGGATTTACCCAAAAGACCTATTTCTCAATTTGTCAAAAAAACAGCCAAAAATGGTCTGTTCACTATGTAAATTTTGACTGATTGATGCGCAGCATTGACGAGAGAGCATAATTACATTTCAACCGTCTCCCTGTCATTAGAAAGCAATGTTTTTATCGAAAAGTGGATTTAATTGAGCCATTCACTTATAGTTTTAGACAAAGCCCACGAAAGCTACTTTTCGGGAATTCTCCACTTGAGATTAAGATTCTGCATCGTAAATTATGAATAAATTCTCAAAATTAAGTTAAACTCCAGTCAACGGAGTTCCAATTTTTCAAAGTGGTTTTACTGTTTTCGTCGTACGATTTTCAAACAGGGGATGCATTTTTTTGACTCACCCGGTATTTTGCAAATTTCTAGCTCAAATAACAATATATTATGATGAAGTTTCTGTTTTAAAATTTTCGAAATTTTAGGCCCCGGGCGTAAAATGGGGTTAGGTTTCTCTTGGATTGTCTGCGTTGCTTATTTCTAACTTTTTAGAGCTTGAAAAGGCTTTGCGTACGGAGATTTCTCAGATCTTAATTAATATTGTTTCCTCATTTCGAAACCTGAACTTTCCCATGGATAATTTGAAAGCACCCTTTCTTTGGGCTAATAGTGATAAATTCTAAGCGGATTACTAACGGAGGTTAAAGGGCGTCAAGAGAAGACATTGATGTGCATCTAGGTCACAGTACAGTACCCCAAGAGAGACGACATTGAATTCACGGAGGTCGAAGTAGCATCGAGGTCAAAGTACCTCATGAGACGACATTGATTTGCATCTCTATGGTCACACGAACCAATAGCATTCGAGAAACCAATCACGTGAACATGTCCAACCAATCACAAACGCACGCAACAACCTAACCGCGTGGAAAGACACTCTAGAATCATTCCAGCCTGTGTGTCGGAAAACTCAGGTCGTTGAAGCAAAAATCCCACCCAAACCTCACCCTTTGAAAACAATAAAATAAATTTCGCTGAAGCCTTTTGAATCTCATTATTTCTGGTAGTGTAAGCGTATGTATGGTAACTAGATTTAATCTAGTTACCATACATAAATAGCAAGTTCACCTTTGATATCCGTGGACCGCCCTTGGATTGCTGGTCTGATCTGAGCACAGCCCGCTGAGAACTGCGTGATCTCGCACCGGGTATTTCTTGAGGGAGCCGCACTACCCGATAGATACCGCATGTCCAGCAACTAAATTATACCAATAGGCTTCTTAACCGTCTTAAGAAGTCTCCAAATTAAATCTGTTCAAGCCAAGGTTTCCCGCTCATTAGGTTTCTTAAAATATGCAAAGAAATTTTTGCCTAAACTTATTCTTTGCAGTTTATGTAGAGGTATTGTTGAGCCACATTTGAGATACTGCTGTTCTGTGTGGGGAAACTGTGCTGAGTCCCGACTAGTTAAACTTCAGAAATTGCAAAATCGTGCGGCTAGAATTATCACAAATAGCAGCTACGATGCTCCTGCCGAAGCTTTAATTAAAGAATTAAAATGGCCAACTGTGAAAGATCTGATTAGGGACAGCGCAAAATTTATTTTATTACATGGCCGGTGGAAAAAAGAAAATTTATGCAAAAAATCTGCTTACCCTGTTGAAAATTTTTTCAAAAAAACTAACCGCCCTGTCGCCCTATCTTCAAAAAAATGTATCTGCCCCGTACTTCTAAGTGTTAGTTGTTATACTATAGATGAATAAGCTATGAAAATCTCAGATACAAACGACTGATGAACTGGTCTTGGATTTGGAAAGGATGGACACTTTGGGAATTTTACATCATTTTAAACATATCTCTTTAAGTACTTCTCATGTTGTATGGTATTAACATTTTTTTCAGCAAAATGAACAATTTTGTTTTTCAAATTTCAATTTTAACTCATGAAAAAGTTACTGCCCCGTACATATTCGCGTGATAAAAAGTGGTAACCCCGTTCTGCATGGGCTAAAAAAAAGTAGTTGCCCCGTCGCGTTTTCCACTGGCCATGTTATAAAATAAATTTTGCACTGTCCCT
>REGM01000005.1:1543422-1613062 GCA_004194415.1 Aurelia aurita
AAATTTCGCTGAAGCCTTTTGAATCTCATTATTTCTGGTAGTGTAAGCGTATGTATGGTAACTAGACTTTTTCATACGGACTTTATTTTAATGCTATTCCTTGTTAAACGAACTGATAATGGACAATTGAACTAATCTTATATCTTGTATACCATTGTTTTGTTGGATCAAAACCGGGGCAATTTTCTGTCCGCAGCAAGTGCTCCCGTGCACGCACTTTTCTCACCAAAACGACTCAAATTTCAGAAATTTTACATACCAAGAAGCAGCACGAATATTGTATGGGGCTTCGCACACCCTTTGATATACGTGGACCGCCCTTGGATTGCTGGTCTGAGCACAGCCCGCCGAGAACTGCGTGATCTCGCACCGGGTATTTCTTGAGGGAGCCGCACTACCCGATAGATACCGCATGTCCAGCAACTAAATTATACCAATAGGCTTCTTAACCGTCTTAAGAAGTCTCCAAAGAGCTCTTCCTGCTACAAATTTTTGCAAAACCAATAAGCACGGGTTTCTTGCCGCTGTCAGAATTTGCCTCCTTTCCCCACAACTCTTGCGTAATTTTTTTATGTCTCATCTGCCGGTCTATGACACAGGACGTAGGACGTAGTGATGGGTCTCTTAGTTCGTTAGGCGCCCCCGGAGCAGCCATTTTTTCATACCCGGACAATTTCGTTTGACCTCAAACACACCATAATAATATCTTGGGCTGTTCCGTGGGCGCTTCTCGGATGGAGACCCGCGACAAGGGTCAAATATCTTGTATCTTGAATATCTTATACCTTGTATCTTGTATCTTGATATAGAGGAGAGGAAGTTAAATCAAGGATGTTGTGAACTTATTCGCTGTGTTTCGGGAATTTGCTTTGGCCAAAACACCAAAGCTCTAGTTTGGAGGTCAAGGCAAATTTGAACTTTCAACATTAATATTTTTTTTTCTTTTTTTCATTCAATGACACAATATTTTAAAAATACATGGTCATACTAACACATATCTACAACAAACTAACAAAACAATAAACAGCTATAAAGCGTACCAAAAACAGAGAGGGAAACTAATATCTTTTCAAATTGGTTTTAAGTGTCCTGTTTTCAGACTCAAAGCGCGTGGTGTATATTGTATGAATGAAATTAGAGAATAGTAAAAGGAACTCTGGGTCCTCATTTGTCATTAAAAAGATATATTTTTGTTCGTATGATGGGATGTTAGACCAATTTCTGTAGAGATCGTTTATCTTTGAGAGAAAAGCATTTCTTTCAATGGCAAAAGATTTGCATTTGAGAACAAAATGGACTTCGTTTTCGACCTCATCTTGACAGAATTTGCAAAGTCTTTTATCAGGATCGGTTGGGGGTTTTGTATTTGAACTTTGAAAGTACAAATATCAACCAGCCAGTTATCTATTACCTATTCAGTATTAGCTTAAACAGTATTGTGAATTGATTGGAGCCAAATAGACCTTTAGCTATTCTACAAAAGAGTCTGAATTAAATGATATTGTTATATATTTTATACGGAAGGCTCGACTGAGTGGCGTGACAGCTTCTATCACCATTGTACACATTCGAAAACTCTACAAAATGCATCAAAATACAGTTCGATTCAAACTTTCTTTTAGAATAACTAAAAGGTCTATTCGCGTCACAAGCCTGATAAAATCTGTAACCTTTTTGGGACACCCAGTACTCTTTAAAAACCTGAGTTTTTGTCCTAAATTACACAGGTTTACCCTACATCTATGGTACGTCAAATTTGGTAAATGATTAAGGATCGTATGGCGAACGGTGATTATTATCTGAGATTCTGTTACTTACCCGGTACAGTAGATATTGTAAATCAATTTAATCTTACCTTTTTCATCATAGAGATACATCCGAAGTCTATCTTCATTTCCACAAGATCCGCTGATAACCAAACGAGTACCCGCTGTAGGGGAGATAGATCCACCATAAGGGTGAACGCAGACGGATGGAGAATGTTGCATATTCGTGTAGGAGTTAGGCTTGAAGACTGTATTACTTGATGAACAATCTGAAGTCAAGGACAAAATCACACCAGATGGAACAACGCATTTTCCAGTCTTGAAATGTCGCAAATTATAGCCGTTCACATATTCAAAACGATCGCAAGCCATTGAATTCTGAAGCTTGAAATAGTTGTCTGTTTCATCGTGCATCCAACAAAAGGAGCTGAAATGGCGAATTATGAAATGCGCTTGATGTCTGAAGAAGAATTTGTTTCTGTTTAGCGAGCAACCGGTTTTTACAATCAGCGCTGTACCCGTTGATGGATCGCTACCTGTTTGCGGGTGAAGACATCTGCCAGTTATCGCATGCTTGATACCGTGTGTCGCAGCATTGTACATGAACAAGCTGTTTGTTCCATTGCACTGGTCTGACAAGGTCAAGAGACTTCCATCTGTACTGCTTTGTGGCACAAGGCATTTATTTGTCGCAGTGTGGATGAGACGAGCTCCGCCTTTCCAGCGAAATTTTTCCCGACAACGAGTTTTGAAGACAAAAGCATGAAGACTGGCATCATAATCAAGACATTTTGCAAAGTAATGACGAATATAAAAGGATTTTGGCAATAACCCTTGGTCACAGCTATAACTGCTGAAGACAAATGCAATAACTGCAAAGTAGGCCACAATTTTCTGAACTGATTTCAGATACATCGTTGCCCATATGCATACAAATTTTGCCATCAAACCAGACAACTGCTTCTTGAATCTTTACAGAGTAATATTGACTATGAAGTGAATATAACTTAAACCATATATTCAATTGTACATGAATATTTTATCGCCCTATTTGCATAATTAGCAGTAACTGGCAATATAAATGAAGTATTGAACTACATCTGGTTTCTCTTGAATACGCATCTACAAAACAGTCAGCAGCAACCTCGGCAACGTATTAATGTTTAGTTGTAACCTGCAATTTTACCATCAATATCTATTTTAGATGTGTTCAGAATACTTCAATCATATTCACTGCGGGACATCTTAAAATAGCATTGCCAAATCATGAAAAGGTAAACACATTTCCTGAAAATAACAAAAACAATCAGGGCCGATACCAGCCATGCTTTCATGGAAGAAACAAACTTTTCCGATTGCAAAATCAACAACAACAACAGCAACAACACCATTTAATAACCATTAATGAAATGACTGATAACTAAAATTTGAAAGTATTTTGCAATCCAACCTTGCATTCAGCAAAACTATGATGTGGATTCAAAATTCATGTCGTCATTTATCCTCGAACGTTAATAAATTCATGTTCAATGGATCATTTCTCCAGTAAAGTCGTTTGAAAGTGCACCTGTAAGTCACAAGAAATCCGACAGGTAGAATAAAATTTCCGACAAATGGCCTTCTGGGGGGGGGGGGGGCGTTTCGCCCTCCATACCATGGTTTCATTGGCTTCGGCCCTGAAAACAATTCACCACGTCAAAATATCTAATTTCTCACTTCTCGATTTCTCACAAGCCCTGAATTTTAAGACTACCTTCACACGATACCGGCATGATTTGAAAACGCCAAAAAACGTGACGGTACAAAATTTTTGCTAGTGTTCACACGATAACTGCACAGTTTAAAAACGATGAAAAATGTGGCGGTACTAAAATTTTAGCTAGTGTTCACATGATCCTGTCACAATTTGAAAATTATAAAAAATTCGACCATACCAATCTCTTTACAAATACTGTGACAAAGCAACTGGATTTTGTCGACAAAGAAATTATCTAGGCCTGAACAATCTATCAGCCTCGCTTCGAAAGCATCGAAAAATGCTCCGTTTCCATCGTTTTCGAGTGTTCACACGACGCTGTTTTCAAACTGTGCCAGTTAGAGTTCCGTTTCAAATTCTGCCATTTCCAAATTGTGCCGGTATCGTGTGAACTAGTCAAAAGTTCAAAATCCCCAACAGCCATACCTTCACGAGCGCACTTCCGTCAGTTTAAAAGCAGATCAAGTCAATTAAAAGCTTTTTGATTTTATTTCATATAATTTGTGTGAACGTACATTACAATAGCTTCTTTTTGAGCGCTACTTTCAGGAATAAATTTCCAGCGAACCATTGCAAAAAGTTCAAAACGATAAAGTACATTCACTTAATACAATAATGTAATCCTTTTTCTCAATGTAAAATACACTCCAGAACAACGTAGATAGGAAGATAAGAAAATGCTAAGAATCACTCGGATGAGAGTAAACATTGCAATCATGAGTCGTAATATACCGAGCCTACGCTGGCAGCTTCTCTGAATCGATCTAAATCTTTGACCGTTACGGCTCGCTTCGTTTTGTAGTTTAATAAATTTTTCTGGTAGGGTAGGGTAGGGTAGGGTAGGGTAGGGTAGGGTAGGGTAGGGTAGGGTAGGGTAGGGCAGGGCAGGGCAGGGTAGGGTAGAATAATACGTTTCTTTTATACTTAGATCTATCGTAATTATTCATTTTATATTCTAAATGCACAGTCCCGTGAAACAGCAATGCTGAATGGGCTAACATGCTTACATAAATGATGATTGATGTGATATGATATGATAGGAACCACTACATTGTTGTTAGTTAATCGATCGTTACTCATTCTGCTAGAACCAGTCATATTAATCATGTTAGATATACAAAATTATAATTTCATTCCACGGTACTATGAATTTTTCATCTTTACAAATTTGATTATTTCAATTTTCATTTCAAATGGTCACCTATTTCGCCGAGCTAACTATGAGAAAAAAAATAAAAAAATAGATTGCCACGAAAACCTGAGCTAATTCATCTAAACCCATCCATTGCAAATAGCGTGCAGCAAAAATCTGAAAAGATGCTTCTTATGATTCAAAACGATCGTTCCCATTGGACTTTTGTCACCCATTACGCGACAAGATTGCAAAAATAAAGTTGACACTCACTGAAGCTCATACTACCGGGTGAGTAAAAAAGGGGAAGACTTGGGGAAGACTTGTTCATCCTTCCAAGAGGAAAACACGTGCTAAAGCATAGGCAGGTCACTGCTGTAAGGCAGAAATTGTGGGGGAATTTGGTCTTGATTTTAGGTCACTTTTGAAGGTTTTTCGAGGGGCCTGCTCGTGCAAATCCCTCATATTTTCGGAAGAAAGTGGCCGATTTCAGCGAGGAGAATACCTAAAATTAATTTAACATGACGGTTAATCAACAAGATAATAACAAATACTATTGCTGTGATATTCAGGGTACAGTAGCCTTTCAAACGCCGTGCGTTTTCTGATTCATCCGGTACTAGGTCGAACAAATAAAATCTACACTCATTAACATCTCCTAAAACCTCTATGTAAGCAACTTATGCAGTGCAGAATTTTTATTTTAAAATATGTTTATCCCACAACATAGATAGACCTGATATGCATGGGTGCAGAATACAAGATCCAATAGGTTTTGCGCAATGTTTTGCGCAATGGGGATTCTGGGCGGGGAGCAATGGCGGCAGCAGTTGTTGTCATTGTTGTTCTCTCGTCCGGGGTTTTTTGTTGTTCAGCAACAACAAATGCGCAAATGCGCCTATGCTGGCCTAACATCTAATGTGAAACAGATCTCCAGTATTTATATGGGTATCCTATCGTTCATGTGTAGCTTTTTGTAGTTTTTAATTGGCTGTTAATTAGTTGTATGTCTTTATGTATGGCTGCGGGGTGGTCATTGTCTTTTGCTCCCTGTGGTATCCTCTTTATAGTGTTGTAAAGTAATTCATATGTAGTGTCTTAAGTAATTTGTTACTGTAAAAGTTTTAAATTGAATATAAAAGAAAAAAAAAAGATAGCATCCATAGAATTTCATAATACCCCTTCTACCACTGGACAATAGTCTGTCTTCTATCCATTAGTCAGTTCATAATTTGCACTTATAAAATGAGTTTATCACACCACACATATAATATCTGTAAAACTTCACGATAAAATGTCTACCACTGGACTACCTTGGTCCAAACACCTGAGCTTTTCTTGAATATACCTTGTCTGGTAGCCGCCCAAATTTCACTGCTTCCTTTTCTTATTATCCATGGATCCCTCGCAGACTGGGGTAGCTCATCGACTATGAAAGCAAACTTCACTTTCCGAATCTGCGGTTGATTTTTAATTGTTGTCCAGTCTGTGTCTTCAATCTGCAAAAATACAAGATCCAACAGGTCCTTTTTGACGTAGGAAATCCCTTGAGGATTCACTCCAAACACGGTTTGCTTGGTTGTATCTACTGCAACCACTGATGCAATCCCTGACACACTGACCCAAGCAATACTGCCTCTTTTCTGCAAATAGCAACCAGTAACGTTTCGCTTGGTAAAAGAAATCTTTCTCTTGCAGAACATGAAGTCTTCACTTTAATCGTCAAAAACCATGTTGAAAGCCGGGACAGCGAGACGGGTGGGAGCATCATTATCATAGCCACCTTGGTCTTGAGCCAAAGTGGGACTGTGACTATTGATCTTGCATTTGTAGGGTACTAATTGGCCAGTTGTATAATTTACAGTTCCATTGTACTTCTTGAGATTGGTCTGATATTTGAAATCAATAATAACGTGACCATTACATCTACTTCCTTTCAAAAAATGAGCGGGACTGGTAAATTTGAACTCAAATGAAATATGCAGATTATTCAGAAGCCAAATCTTATCAACATGAATGTGCACAAGATTTGTTTTGGTTACGTTCTTTGCTAATGTCAAGGTAAATGGATCTTTCTTCATGGCTACTGCTGATTTGAGAGTTAGGAATTGGCTGTCGTAATAAACAAACATCTCAACAGAATACGCGTTTGATAGGCTATGATTTTCATTTGTAGTCCAGCGCCACAGTTGCGATAACGAGACATTGAAGTTAATAGTATCACCATTTTGAAGCTCTGTTTGTTCTGGTCCGTGAATTTTAAAATCTAAGACACTTCTGTCATTTACTCCTCTTCCTATTTCAAACGGATTGCTGTAGATCATGATGTTATCTTCTGTTTCGTAGCTGAGGGTATTCCAGACAGTATTTTGGCCTGTATCCAAAACCTGCAGTAAAATAAGGCTTTGTTCATAAAAGGGCTGCCAAAAGTCTCTAATGCCAATAGAAGTGGGGGCTTGATTAACCACGGGTCGGCAAAAAATGGAAGAATTAGCAATCTGATTTGTTGGGGAGTGGACGATATTTCAAAATACAATTATCATAAACAAAATATACCATGTTTATATTGCGTTCATGGATGTTATTTTGCTTGACTTCGATAACATCAACTAGAGAGAAGGTCTTAAAAATGCAAGGGAAAGTTGGAGAAATCTTTTGAAATTTAAAGGTAATGTGTCCATGTAAGTACAGCGGCTCTGAGGGGGACATACCAATTTCACGTGATATTTTCATGTGATCACTTCGGCCAATGAGACCAGGTGCAATATAAGAAGAGGGGAAAAGTCATGTTTCTCTTTCAGGTATAAATAGTGCTATGAAATAAAGCCGCCTTGTCGGGGAGCCTAGCCTCGTTGTCGGGCGGAGCCTGGCACCACCACTGGCACTAAAAGGCAAAATACATACCCTGCTTCCAATAACGATATCAAACATGTAGTAAAGATCTTCTTGAACATTAAAATCCACGAACGCCATGTATCTGCAGTTTGTAGTCTCATTCTTTACCAATGTTACTTTGCCAGAGTTTTCCAAGAGTGTTCCATTGTCGAACGTTATCGATTCATTTACTCGATAAACGAACAACTGATCAATATAGCGAGCAAGGCCTGTCTTCTCTGCAGCTGTTGAGATACCTAATCGAATATTTCTTGACGCAGGAGCGGTAGTTAACACTGATAACTTCCTATTGTCCCAAAGTCCTATTTGCGGCTTCGATGAAGATTTTAAAAGTGTATCGAGAAACATCGGTTTGTCCATTGGACATCCATAAAGTTCAAATCGTATGCAATGAGTAATATTTGAAACAGGTGTCACTCTCGCCGTTGGTATGATCCTGACAAATCTCACGAAGGTTCTTTGGAACCAGGATACCCGTGTTTCATTCCAGTGTCCCTTTGTCACGCCAGGGAATTCTTTTACTGCTCCCGAAAGACTTTTAACTGGCAGCCAAACAATCCCGTCACTGCTGAATGAGAGATTGAATTTACTTACAAAATATGAATTGAAAACTCCTTGACCTTGAATCGCAATACCACTTATCAGTTTCTTAGGAAGTGCTAAATCTACTTGCAAGAAATCAGAGACGGGCGCGTGTTCTGCTGCGCACCATCCCGGGCTATATTTATGCAATCTTGACTGAAATCCAGCATGACCGTCAATGTTTCTATAAATTGACTTTGAATGAAATCTTGAATCTGGAACCTTACCAGTTCGGATACCTAGCTCTTCGGAACAATCATCGATCCCTTTAAAGTCCCGGAAGATGTTTATTTTCATTTTTAACACAGAAGTACCTGTTCCGCCAGTTTTAAACTTAGTAGTTTCCCAACTTTTTCTTTCCTGTCCGGTAAATATGATAGCAGTCATGGAAGACTTTGATTCCCATGAATTAGGTGTGGCATATATGGCAGAAAACCCAAGTCTTTGAAGAGCAAGGGCACAGCTTTTATCATAAACTGCGGTATCCTGTACTGCCATCAGTAAAATTTTGTCTGTTGCAAGATTATTCAGAAAATTTGCCAAGTCAGTCTGTTGGGTAATGTCGAATGTCGCTCTTGATTCAAACAAGCCACTTCGGTAATCGAACAAGACGGTGTTAACTCCACGGGTATTTAGACTATATTGGTACCCATTGACTTTGATGAGCCCCTTTGCTTGACTGCAGTGAGTGCCTTTAGCGATGGCGTCACATGATTCTGATATGATCTCTACCGCGAGAATATCTGCAAGTGAGAAGTCCCAAAGGATTAAATTAATCACATATTAGTAATCCACTTTCAACATTTCGAATTTCCTTTATCAGTAACTATTCTTAAAATGATTCCAGGGCCTATCCATAAAATTTTCGGGAGCCTACAATGTGAAACAGTTACTGACGAAGAAATTCGAACGATTAAAATCCTTCAGTATATCTTTGAATTCTTGTTTAATATTTGATATACTACGGAATATCGGCTCTTAAAATATTACTATAATGATAAGACATTTACAGAAGCGTTTGCCTTCAATGGCTACACAAACGAGAGAATATCTATAGGGAAGAAGCTCCATGACCAAGAAGGGGGCAGATTGCCTCAAGCCCTCGACGTCAGATGGGCCCCCCAAAAAGTTATGATAGAGAAAAAGAGTGTTACAATGGGCGTTCCCAATGTTTTCTGAAAGGATAGTTTTATCCACTGTCAAATAAACAACAGAACCAAGAGGTGTAAATATGTTTATTTATCAAGCATTAAGTATCATTTGGCAGCAAAAATTGCTTCACTTAACATAAAATAGGCTGTTAATGAATTCTAGTTGAAAGTGCTGCTAGAAACACTTAACAAGTAACAATTCAATGAAGCTAACAAAATCGAGGGTCATTTCACTGCAGCGGTGTTCTTCTATAAATCAGATTTAGCTTCGGTTTCGTATAAGTGCGAGGTACCAGCTAGAATTTTAGCAAGATCATAAGCAACAGCTAGTAAGTCTTAGCGTAATGATAATGCTGTATTAACAGGTAGTCAGTTACGTTAACACTCTCATGGGAGCTGACTGAACAGGTTTCGGCTTTTAATATACCATGCTATTATCATTCCCCGGTTGATATGTCACGTGACTAACAACTTGCGTTCGAAAACGAAGAACTGTCCAACAATGTAGCAACAACAAGAGCAGATTTCGCAAAAATAATATCCCTTGCTTTTGATTGATACGAAAGTACAAAGCGATTAGATATCGCAAGCAAAGGGATTTTACGGCCGATTAGCCAAGCCGTAAACGTAAACAACGTAAACCACAAAAGATATCCTAAAACAAAGGTGGCTAACTCAATCATTTTGCATTCGAAACAGCTTGTTAAAGACTTACTGTCGCTATGTAAAGACAGTAGGAATTATTGGCTGCCAATAATTCATTCGTTTGATTTCAGTGAAGGGGAAAGGTCATGGGGATTAGCGCGATTTTCTTTTATTCTAACCAACCGCAAATCCCGGATGCCAAGCAGAAAGAAAGGGATTTGATGACCGTCCCTCAAGGCGATCAAAGGCAGCTGATCTAAGCGAGGCTAGGACTTTATTTATAGCGACAGTAAGAATATGCTCATGCCTTCTTTCGTGCTTCTTTTAACACCCTTTTTCTTGCATGCGCAACGGGTGAGTTAGGGGGAATCCATAAAGGACGTACGCACTGATGGGGAAGGGAGGGGGGATTGAGGCGAAAGCGTACGCTCTATATAAAACTGCTTATTTTCCCTATCTAAAAGGATACAAGAGGAGAGAGAGGGGGTGAAAAATCGGAAAATATAACGTATATTTTGTCCCCTTAGTCATCTAAATTCAGAAGGCATTTTTGTGGTCTGTTTTGTTTACATTCGTCCCTCTCCCTTTCCATTGAACCCCCTTGGTTTACAATCGCTAATCCCTTTATGTTGGATGCTATTGCTTCAAGATATCAAAGACACAAAGTAATTATAGCTTACCTCTTTCGTCATAGGGGAACATCTTAAGACGATCTTGATCCCCACACGAAGAGACTGCAATAAGAAGACTGCCAGGTGATGGACTAAGCAATCCATTCTCAGGATGAACACATTGAGATGAGGAATGCTTAATAAGCGATTGAGAGGTCAGCCTGAAAACGGTAGTATTTGATGTGCAATCTGAGGTCAATGATACTTTCTCGCCTAGCAGAGAGATGCACTTCCCAGTCTTGAAATGACGAAGATTGTAGCTGTCGATATATTCGAAGCGATCGCATGCAACTGTATTCTGAAGCTTGAAGCTGTTATCCGTTTCGCTGTAAACCCAACACAAAGAGCTGAAATGGCGAATTATGAAATAAGCTTGATGTCTGAGGACGTATTTATTTGTATCAAGATTGCAACTTGTTTGTAAGACAACAGCTGTTTGTTGAGCTGGATCGGCGGCTCCATTTTCAGAACGAAGACATCTGCCAGTGAGAAGATGCTTGATAACTTGCAACTGAGCGTTGTATTGGAATAAACTGTTTGTTCCATTGCATTGGTCTGATAGGGTCAAGACACTTCCATTTATTGTAGGCACAACACATTTATTTGTCGCAGTGTGGATGAGACGAGCTCCGCCTTTCTAACGAAATTTTTCCCGACAGCGATTTTCAAAAACAAAAGCATGACGACTTGTATTGTACTCGAGACATCTTCCAAAGTAATGACGAATGTAAAAAGGCCTGCAATTGGCTTTTAGGACACCAAATCCAAAATACAAAAGAAGGATCGAACAGCAGCAAAACAGAAAGTTTCTCGATGTAACCGCCATATTGCGGAAAACGCAAATAGCGCTCCACCGTACCTTCAAAACCGTAGCTTAAACTGCTCGGAAGGAAATGCTGATACCCCCATTCACACTGGCAAGTTATACCAGCTTAAACTAAACCAGGCCATCAAATGTTGCGTTCTAATTGGTCAATCCAAAAAATCGACTGAATATGATTGCTTGAAATTTTACCTGATTTAAATAAAGCTGGTTTGTGTCAGTGTGAATGGGACATTACTACATATTTCATAATCGTAACGGAAAGAGCGCTAGATTCTTCCACAGAACCTTTAGATATTTTCGCAGTGATTTGAATCTAATTCAGAAGGCCGAATGATTGGTGCACACTCTTTAAATACTATTGTGTGAAGTAAAATCAAAGGTGAAAATTTCAGTTCATTTTTAATTCTTTATACAGGGTGAAAACATTCAGTTATTTAACAACTGTTTTACAATGTGCCATGTTAAAATAAAAATAAAAAAATTAATACTACTGAATACAATGTCAGAACATTACAAAAGAAAACCTATTTTTCACAATTAAACATAACGGAAAACAAATTGTATTGCTACAGAAAAGAAATGTAAAGCCCATCTCATATTAGATGTCAGGCAAGAAATTTCGGCGAATGAAGTGATGGATAGTTTTGGAAAAATGGTGAAAGTTAACGCAAATCTCGCCTGACATCTAATGTTGGACAGACTTAGTTTTATATGCAAGGAAGTAATGTGAAATTGGTTGTTATAGACTTTCCTTTAGTTTTAATTTGAAATTTGATAACGAGGGAGACAGCTTGATTTGTGATCTAGGCCATTCCAAAGGCTCGCCCCTCGGTATGCAAATGAGGAAAGCTGCACGAGGAAGCCCTCTTTGCGATGCAAAGGCTGGGCGTAGCTTAGCTACAGCTATTCCATCAACGAAAATGAAGCGGATATTATTAGTACACGTTGTGTCGGCTCCTAAACAGTAGTAACAGTGAATTGCACACTTGCTGCATATCACAGAACGTTAGTTCGTAGAGAGAACTGAAAAACAGACACCTTTGACAACTGCTAAACCATTCGAGTATCAACAAGAAATTACCCTCTATTTAAAAGCAGCATCCCTGAATATCCAAGCACTGTATTGTGATCAAAAGCAGCATTGCATTGTGTTCGAATAGGAACAATAGCAAACCTCGTGACCTAACAAAAGAAATTATCGAGTGATCCCAAAGACTCGCGTACGTTGTCCGTGAGTAAAAAACATCAATAGACCTTTTATCTATATTCTGGAAAAGAGTCTGGATCGAGCGACATTTTTCTGGACTGATTACAATTCAATTCAATTAAAAAGTGTAGCAAAATGCAAAAGTGTTGTTGCTGTTGCGATAACTGGGAATATGTAATGAGTGGAACATTTGTCTACATTTTGTAGAAATTTGTCGAATTTTCGAATACGCAATAGTGTATTCGAACTCTCACGCAGATCACTCAAACCTGTTGAATCCAAACTTTGAGAAGACTAAAAGATCTATTAGTAGATTTTTGAGCGCATTCAATATCCTCTCGCCACGTCGCTAAATATCTCATAGACTCACTGGAATCGTCAAAGTTTCACTATATGACTGAGCTAATGACCGCCTTACTGAAGTGACAACAACAAAATCAATTCAATTCAATGAGCTAAAGTTGAGGGGTTTCCGGAGTAAGGCAAGGGGCAAGGGGCCTCTGGAGTAAGGGGCTTCTGGAGGGCCTTATGTAAGATTCCTTTCAACTTCGCAATCATGTGGAGTTCTTCATCAGAAAACGATTCATAAAAATAACACAGTAACACGAAAACTGCAACTTCACTAAAAATCTCTTTAATTCGACTGCGTTACTGATCTTGCAACTTTCTTTTCGTGCGGTTATGTCATTTTGTGCGCTTATCCTAGGATGGTTTTGATGGCTGGGAATTTTGATGATAATTAAAAAGATAAACAGTTTGACTCTATATAGAGGAGTAGAGTGAAGTAGCTATGGCAACCAATTTTTAGGGTAACTAGGTAATTCAATTCAATTTTAGCTGCAATAGGCCTAAACTAGGAAACTAACATAGCTGCTTTGAGAAGATGTCGAAGAAGATGCCAGCCAAACGACTGCAAAGCAATCAGGTCAATACCTAGAAAGCTTATAAAAATTCCATAACGTCCTCTTGCATTTTCAGTCCCTTTGTTCCAAAGTATCTAGAAATATGACGTAACCTCCCTATAGCATAATATACATGTTATGGCTCAATAGCAGGTTTATATATTATTGTCAGCCTTGGTACCTCTTGCGCAAATTCTACGATAACAGCTGTAATTTAGCTATCTGAAAATGCCTTTTGTTTAGCGAAGTGCTACATATCATACTCAAGCGTTTTTATTATATATATTATTATATATATACAAAGAACAGGGTATTTCTATCAATCACCACTCGATAGTCTTGACCCAAATACTGCCAGCTTTCTTCATTAACCCATCTTTCGTCGCTGCCCAAACTGGCTCAGATGCCTTTGAGAATACCCAACTGCCCCCAGGGCTTGATGGCAGTGATACAGGGTCGTTGAAGGATTTAGCCATCCTCACATGTGCCTGACTCTTAACAAAAAACCATTGATCTATCTCGATATGAAATGACATTATAAATGGGCTTGGTGATTCCATGTAACCATCTCCTATGTGATTTAAGCTGTAAAGAATTCTGCTGGATGTATCAATCCCAACAAAAGAAACGACAGCAAACAAAGATCTCCAACCAGAGTCCTGATTAGTCTGCATAAAACATGACTTTCTTTTGCAAACGAACATGTCACCATTAATATCATCAAACAGTATGCGCCACTTTGGGAAATTGGAATAACCTAGGCCCTGTTTTGAGAGCATGGCTTCTGTTGCTCTGAGCCTATAATTCACACGTATTGCCAAGTTGCTAAATGCTGTCCCGTTGAACTCTGGAAGATTGCTATCATATTTGAAGTCGATTAGCCGATCTCTATCCAAAAAGCTACCACATCTTAGTAATTTATCAAGCTTATTGATCTTAAACTCGAAAACAAGTACTTGCTTTTCGTAAAGCGCTAACCTGTTAGTATGAACATGGATGAGGCCTGGTCGCGTTTGATTGGTCGTTCGAGGAAGAGAAAGGTTCTTTTTAACTTGTTTCATGAAATGCAAAGAAAGAAACTGCTGATCGTAGTACATAAAAATCTCTATATTGTAAGCATTTGAATAGCTCACTTCTGGCTGTTGAAACAAGTGCTCATAAGACAGACTGAATTTCAGAATTTCTCCTGCCGTAAGATCTCCTTCGTTAGTCTTGTTGACGGTAAAGGAAAGATAACTTCTGTCTTTAGAGGATCTCTCAATATGTTCACATTGGCTCATTACTACCAGCCTGTCATCTGTTTCATAAGTGAATGTATTCCATGTTGTATCAGCGTTACCACTGTCAAGGATCTAAAGAAGTAAAAAAGGACTAAAATGATCAAAATAATTCGTTTCTCTCGTTTCTCGAACACCAGTCTATCGTTGCAAAGACTTTCCTACAAGTGTAAATCTAATCTAATCTAAATTTATTCAGTGTAAATACAGTACTTTTCTGTTACCTCTGCGAAGGATTACCCCTGAGAAGGACAACCTCTGCGAGGGAGAAACAGGAAGTCGTATTCCTCCTTCACAGAGGTAGCCAGCAAAAACTGTCCTCCCTCATATTCAACAAACGAGAAACAGACTTGGAGCAAGTCTAAACTATGCGTTTCTTAGCATTATGGAGCCACCTCACCTCACTTCACTTCATTGCCACGTAGGGTAATGCGGGGCAAAGTGGATCAGATTGGGGCAAAATGGGAAACTGACAAGCTAAGAATTTCGCTGCCATTGTGTTTTAGTTGAAGAAAATCTTTTGTCTTCGTTGACCCGAAGTCTTTTACTCGCCACCTAGTAATCTCGTTATGGTGCAAGAAACGATAACTATAGTGAAATCATAACTTTCAAAATCATGGGCAAGATTTACGATGCCTCAATCCTGTGGCTCAAACTAAGAGTTTTAAACTATCATTTCAAAGTTTCGTATAATTTAGCATAATCAGTATCATTTCTTAATTTGATTTGGAGAAATTTCAAAGATTAGTAGCAAAACCAAATGTTGCTGATTTTTCAAACGTCGAAACTTCTTTCTGACTCATTCAGTATAATGATCAAGTGATCATCTTCATTTTTATTCATAATTAATATTAGATGTTTTATATAGCCAAGGCGATACGTACCTTACCCACAGTGCTCACATTGAACTCGTAATAATCCTCATTCGGGAGTGTAAACGAAGTCTGTGCTGAGGCAAATATACCAATCGAATCATGATTCAGCAATTTCCTTTGAGCAGAATTCTTGTCTACAATTTTTGCGCTGCTCTTCGTCGTTCCACGAGAATGATAAAACTGAAAACGGTCAGAAGACTTCGACAAAGTTGTTGAATCAGATGCGGCTGAAACTGTGGTAGTAATTTTCTTCGAGACAGGTGCAATGTCGTAAAATAAGACGTTACCAGCCCTTTTCTGGCCTACCTGTCCACCTGATGGATCAATTAAGTTGTTGATTAAAATTGGTCCTTTGGGTGAACAGCCAAATAGTTCGATTCTCATGCAATTGCAATGATAAGCATGTGGAGATGTCCTGGCTGTTGGTACAACACGTATAAACCTAGAAAGTGTACTTGTAAACCAATTAACTTTGGTGAAACCAACGGCTTTGTGACTGCCAAGGAATTGAATTATTGCGTTGTTGTCTTTATAATCATGCCATGTCCTTCCATCATTGCTGACTCTGAGAATAAATTTGTCGACTGTGTTGCCAGCAAACCCTTGTATTGCAATACCACTGATAATTCTCGGTAATCCTAAATCAACCTAAAAGGAGGAAATATTTTCAACCAGTTACCAGGTGATATCATGAGTAATAGGGACTAATAGTGTATTGGCCTAAATCTAATGTTGTGGGGCCTGCTAGCATGCTAATAAAATCACATCACCCTGCTCATGATCGATATTACAGTTTGCTTTAAATATCCTATATCAAACTTACAATATATTGTTCCTTTCTTGTCTGTTGTCTTCGTCTTAATATTTGCCAGAAGTTGCACATATTCCAAATGACCCTCTGACCACTAACAACTTCGTTCGGTTTGTTTGCCGCCATGTTGCATTGACTCTACGCAGGAGCGTTGAATGCTTTGGTCGAATTCCCCACAGCAGATCAGTGGGGACTTCCCAATAACTCATTCCGAGGCGCAGGGTGAAAGGGCGAGAGACAAGGTAAGATGGCGTGCAACGTTAGGCCCAAGACAACAGACAAGAAAGGAACAATATATTGTAAGTTTGAGCATGGCCAATACACTATTAGTCTCCTATTACTCATGGTGATATCAGCCTTTAATAACTCTTATTTGACTGATAAAAGAAAAATAAAGCTGCTAGGATTTAAGGCATATGAAATGTAAGCAGCTTAAATTAATGTGAAGGATAGGACAAAACACTTAAAATCAAATGAAATTAATGCAAAAAAGGCAAGGAAGATATTATATTAAAGGAAATTAAAGCAAAGAACAATATTTTTGTCATCCAAAATAGTTTCTTTCATTCACAACCCAAAACGCGTAGAAAAGAACTTTTTGCAATTTTTAAGTCTAATTTACAATCGTACAAAGTCCAGAACCAAAAAGAAACGAAGAGAGGAAAAGAGATCAAAGTTACACCACAGTCGATTGTTTTTGTTCAAAGATTTTTATCCGAAACGAAACATCTAAAATGATTTTGAATGCTAAAGAAGAATATTTTAAAAGGCTTGGGAGAAAGCTTTCTGATCCAAATGAAGGTATAAAGNCCCAATAACTCATTCCGAGGCGCAGGGTGAAAGGGCGAGAGACAAGGTAAGATGGCGTGCAACGTTAGGCCCAAGACAACAGACAAGAAAGGAACAATATATTGTAAGTTTGAGCATGGCCAATACACTATTAGTCTCCTATTACTCATGGTGATATCAGTCTTTAATAACTCTTATTTGACTGATAAAAGAAAAATAAAGCTGCTAGGATTTAAGGCATATGAAATGTAAGCAGCTTAAATTAATGTGAAGGATAGGACAAAACACTTAAAATCAAATGAAATTAATACAAAAAGGCAAGGAAGATATTATATTAAAGGAAATTAAAGCAAAAAACAAATATTTTTGTCATCCAAAATAGTTTCTTTCATTCACAACCCAAAACGCGTAGAAAAGAACATTTTGCAATTTTTAAGTCTAATTTACAATCGTACAAAGTCCAAAACCAAAAAGAAACGAAGAGAGGAAAAGAGATCAAAGTTACACCACAGTCGATTGTTTTTGTTCAAAGATTTTTAGAGAGGGTACCAATGTAGTATCTTTTTATAGCTGTTCCACAGTTTTGGCCCCGTGATAAGAAAAAAGCCATTTGACTTTTAATAGTTTTTTATAAAGGTACTTTGAGATCAGAATCCTTGCACGGAGCGAATCTGGCTCGAAGTCTGCAAATGGCCAATTTCTATTTACTGACCAAGATAACCTGTTTTAATTTGATAGCAGATTATCATCATTATGATCAATATTACCTGCAAATAGTGTGAGAGAGGCGTATCTTTCTTTGAGCAATAACCAACCCCGACATGAAGCCTTCCATTATATGGCGCATAGGATTGGCTATACATTGACGCAGCGGTGATTTGTGAGTCAGCTATATTTCCTGTTCGCATCCCCATTTCCTCAGAACAGTCATCAGTTCCCTTTAAATCATGATAGACAAGGATCTCTTTATCAATTATCGATGATCCATCCCCGCCAACACGACTAACAGACACCTCCCAACTCTTTCTTTCTTTGCTGGTAAAGGCAACTGTTGCCATGGAAGACATCGAAGCATTAGGTGACCCTGTTGCAAAGATTGCTGATACTCCATGTGCTTGTAATGCCAATGCCAGATTCGAGCTTAGTATCGCACGATCTTTGACAGCCATTAAGAGAATCTTTCCAGCAGGGAGGTTGTTCAGAAAGTTTGTCAACTCTGCTCTCTTAGAGGGGTCCCCATACACATCAAAGACAGCACGGTATTCAAACATGCCACTACGGTAGTCCAGTACAACTACATTAATGCCGCGAGTGTTGAAGCTATGCTGGTATCCATTGACAGTAATGTGCCCCCTTAGAGCTCGACATGTAGATGCCGGATTGATGCAACTCTCAGATATTATCTTTATTTTCAAGATATCTGCAACAGAAAGATATTTTTCATGAGTGGGCGAACACTATTAGAAAGATTATATGTTCCCTGCCGGGAATCAATCAGGGCAAATCTACTGATTAATATCAATAGCCTTTTTTACACAGAATACGAACAATTGGTCTTACGGACAAATTGTGTAGTGTGAAAACGGGACGGACAAATTTTCAACGTACATCTCGTCTGACTTTGTCCGTCAGTTTGCTCATCTACCTAGACGAATTTCCGAAGACCATTTGTTTGCCTGCACGGACAAGTCGTTAAAAGTCAAAATCTTCTACATTGCCTGAGTTGCTCCATTCTGCAATTGTTTCTCGCACTTGCAATACCTGTGCGAGGGAAAATCGCACCGTGGCCGCTGAGCTAAGACCATGTTAAGAAATTTGATCATGCAGCTCGATCTGAATTTTTGTAAATAAATAGTTGAATGAATTCATTAATGAAAAGGCGCTTAGGCTCAATCAAACTAAAGGCCGATCTCTATTTGAGAGTTTTCGAGTGCACGGGCACTGAGA
This sequence comes from Aurelia aurita, assembly GCA_004194415.1. Lineage (NCBI taxonomy): Eukaryota > Metazoa > Cnidaria > Scyphozoa > Semaeostomeae > Ulmaridae > Aurelia > Aurelia aurita. The sequence continues at coordinate 1,562,655 of REGM01000005.1, forward strand.
CCAGAGTAGACACAATGGACTGGCACGTGGCAGCCCTCCCAGTCCAAACTCTGATCGCGCACTGGAAAACTTTCAAATGGACATTGGGCATAAAACTTAGACCAAGTTTACGCTGTACCCGTACAGTTGTGATCCGTTACAAAGTTGTTATGGTTCAAGAGCGTTTACACTGTTTCAAAACAAAAGGAACAGTATAAACGGGAGGCTGATCTGATCCATTACGCTTTTGTTACGGATCCAAATTTGTAACGGTGCATTGTAAACGAGGTCTTAAATCCAAGAAAATGTAAAACTTAAAATAATATCTTACATCGATCATCGTAGAAGTACGACCTGATGCGATCTTCATTTACGCAAGCATATAGAGATAATCGCGTTCCTGCGGAAGCATCAGCTCTTCCTGTGTATGGATGAACACACAAGTTTGTAGCTGGATGTTGAAGAATCGAAGAATCGTCCAGTTGAAAGATTGAATTAGCCGATGAACAATCAGTTGAAAGTCGTAAATAACTCGCTTCCCGTACGACGCATTTACCTGATTTAACATGCCTCAGGTTCTTGCTGTTTTCAAACTTGAACCTGTCGCATACATGAGTATTTTGCAACCTGAAAATATTCTCTCCTGTATCATGTTTCCAACACAGGTTGCTAAAATGACGAATTATAAAATACGCCTCTGGAAGAAGGTAAAACCGGTTTCTTTCTAATTTACATCCGAGATCCAGAAGTATGATGGAATTGTTTGTCACAGGGGCTTGAGGGAGAAAGCATCTACCAGACAGCATATGCCTGAAAACACGAGTGCCTCCATGATATTGAAACAAAGAGCCTGCACCAGAGCATTGGTGTGAGAGGCCTAGTGTCTTTGCTTCTTTAGGCAAAACGCACCTGTTTGTATGCACGTGAAATAGTTGAGCTCCACCTTTCCATCTAAACTTGTCTTTGCATGTCGAATTCAACAGTAGTTTCTTTCTTGACGCATCGTAGCCAAGGCAATGCCCAGAGAAATGCCGGATATAGAATGTGTCAGTTACAGGGTCCTCGGCATCAACAGGAATACCAAGGAACAGCACCAGCAATACAATACACCACATTTTCAATACTTCGCAATATCACATCCTCGCATTAAAAAAGAAACAGTATTTTGATGGAAGTAGAGTGAATGCGAAGTATTTAAATATAATACAGAGATCTAATTAATAATTCAAAACCACTGTGACGGGGTTACATACCGAAATTTCGTTAAAATCTTAAGGTAACTGCATGGGAAAATTTTTAAAAGTAAAATTCATCCGGGAACCCAATGCGAGCCCAGAGAGAGAGTAAATTAACAACGTTTTCTTCCCTCGTTCTCTACATCTCTCCCTCGACAAATCACATGTTGGAACAGTGACAAATGCAACTGTAGACTCTGCAAAACACATATTCCGAAAGTTGGATTTCTAACACGATAGACGTTTAATTTGCTTTTATCCTGTAATATTGTCCTGTATTGTTTTATCTTTTGTTGTAAATTTTCAATTAATTCATTTCAAGAAATTGTAAATTCTTCAATTCAATATAGTAGGTCTTACTCAGCTATTCTTAATTTAGCCTATATAAAAAAATACCTATGATGATGATGATGATGATTTTTCATACACAATATAATCTCAAATACACTTAACAGATAAACTGAACATAAGATGCATTGTGCTATGCACAGCAGGAATGGACACATGGTCATCGAGTTGGTCATGAATAGCACTTACAGTAGATAATTAATAAATAGCATAGTTTATCAACACACCATTACAACAAAACTGTACATTACAAAGGATGAAAAAGAACTGGCGCTGCGATTTACTCCAAAATTTAAGGTAACTCCGCTCTCGATAATGATGATGATGATGATGATGATGATGATGATGATGATGATGATGATGATGATGATGATAATGATGATGATGATGATGATGATGATGATGATGATGATGATGAACAATGTTTTATTAACTGAGCTACCAAGCCATTTGTTTCCCAGAAAGTCTAGTTGCTCCAATTGCCCCAGTTCCCAAAACTACCATTGGCTTGAAGATGGGTGTGTGCTGACATCCTTTCATTTTTTTTCCTTTTTCATTTTCATTTTATAATATTTAGACACGTTAAAAAGTTTCAGTATACATACTGTTTTTCAAACTGACGTGTTAAAAACAAATTAATAGATATGATATAATATAACAAAATAGCGGTAATAAAAACCTAATGACAATTTTCTGGTTAAACAAAGAAAAGAAAAAGAGACAAAAGAAAACATTAGCTCTGGCTCAGTGTGTTGATATCATCTTTTGATAGCCGTTTGAAGGCACTGAGGGAGGGTGCCACTTTAGTTTCCTTACTCAAGCTATTCCAGAGGCTGGCCCCTCGAAACGAGAACGACTTTTGACCAGCACTCGTTTTTAAAAGTGGTAATTTTAGATCGGTATCAGTTGAGCGGAGAACACGATTGTTGCTTTCTGAACATCTTGTGAATAGATTTTGCATGTATTCGGGTGCAAGCTCATTCAAAGATTTATACATCAGTGTTGCTGATGTATAAATCTCGTCCTACAAACCTGCAAAGTACTCGAAATTCTTAACATACAATTTCATTTTCTCAGGTTTTCGAATGACACTCACCAATGTTGGCTATAGCTGATTTCCTTGCTATTCTATATACAAAATTATGACATGTTATCAGGGATTCCACTATGTTGAAAGTGTTTGATAAATTCAATTCAATTCAATTTTATTCATAGAAATACATCCTAATACAAAGTAAAGAGGTTGCAAAACAAAGAGGTTGTCAGTACTTTTAACTATGGATCCATTCTTCGTGGCTACTTTTGAAGGTCCAAAGCGAAAACCTCTTCATCTGAATAAGCATTAATCATAGTCGGTAAACAAATAACTTTTCTCCACCTGGTTCTTTAGCCTTAGCAAACTTTCAGTTCCAAGTCACAATACTAATGCCAGACACCAAAGCAACTACGTATCTTTACAGCAACGATTCAAGAAGCAATATTCCTTATATACAATATTTAAAAGAGAATCCCAAAATATGCTCGAGCATCTCAAACGTTACCATAAAACCTTTATCAGTAACTGTTCTTATACCCTCGGTACCAGACTCTGGTACCAGGGTATCGTTCTTACAACAATTGACAGAAATTATACAAAAAGAAAGGTCAATGAAAAAAATGTATCGAAACGTTTGAAATTATTTAGTATATTCCTCAATTATTTTTTTCTTGATCATCTTTATAGCATAATGCCAAAGACTACCTTCTACCAGTGCTACTGCCTTCCAATATCAAAGCCTTTTATCGATGTTGACTGTAGATTTTAGCCTGCTGCAACCACAGGGGGTCCAACAACAACAACAACAACAACAACAACAACAACAACAACAACAGCAACAGCTCGACCGCAACGATGACTTAACCCGATCTCGAATTACACAGGTGTAGTTTTCATAATCCGGATCACAGGGAAGCAAAGAAACGAAAACTAGGGAACTTGCTAGGGGATACGCCTGGACCCCCTATGCTGCAACTGCTCTAAAATTGCAAAGGTAGCAATCGTTTAGACTGACTGCATGAGTCTCAGTATTCCACATTGAAAGGAATGATGGCTACGGCTTCAAACTGATGTATGAGACAAAATAAAAACATAAGATTAAAAACGAATACAAGGAATCACGTCATCAGTCTAGCAATCGTTATCATTATTATTACATTGGAAACATCAAGAAAGTAAGATGAATGCCCCCTGGAATTTTTTATCAATTCTTAGCAATGCTACATTATAAATGCCTTCAAAGTAAACAAGGCGACCTTTCAATCACAGGAATAAGTAAATTAGAACTGAAAATCATATCCGATTTTTGATGGAATGTTTGCCAAAGTACTGAGGGTGGTCATATATGCTGAGACAACTACAGGTAATTGTTCACAGTCCTAATGTTGTTTGGACAAAATTATAATAACAATAACGATAAAAATACAAGGTCGTCATGAATTATTTGATGCTACAAAGGCTAGCATTGACATTAGAAGACCCGCTCTTAGCGCTACCTACAAGCTGTATCAAGCTACATAAATCACCAAGGAGACAACCTGCAACAGTTTACGGTCCTTAATGTTGTTTGAATCTTAAAAGATAAGATCGTCACGAACTACTTGATGCTACAAAGGCTAGCATTGATAGTAGATGACCTGCCCTTCCATTTATATAAGAACTGAAGGAGTTATATAAAAGCTGCATCAAGCACCAAGGAGACAACTAGTCCTTCTAATTTTTCATATTCTAAATGATAGAATCGTCACTAAATACAAACTGAAAGCAAGCAGGCAAACACTGATATTAGATGACCCTCGCATTGCTCAAAAGCGCGCTGTTCCATTAGCCGGCGTCCATCTCTTGCGAATAAAACGCAATCAAACAAAGCTTTTTAAATTTCATCCAAACTAACGAATCTTACAAACTCTATTTTCAAATCTAAATTAGCTTTTCAATCATAGAAAATCCCCTCAATAACTGTATTTGTTGAATAATACATGATTGGGCATCTTGAAAAACACTGATGCTTTATCGACTCATCTACATAAGTATCAATTGAGACTATTAACAAAATTGATTGGCTGATCGATCAAATGATCAACTAATTGACTGATTGACTGTTTGACTGCTTCAATGAGCAACTGATTCATTAGCTGACTTACTGACTGACTGACTGACCGACTCACTGACCAAGTATTGCTTAGTTGGCTGCCTGACTGATTTTTATACCTTTTGCAAAGGTATTGAGTCGCAAACTCTTTAAGCGGTAACACAGGAAAAAGTTTTGCGTGAACAATTTGGACTGATAATCGGATAGCAAGTAGCGCTCCAAACTCGGTTGCTTGATTTTCAATTTGAACGCTTTAATAAAATCTAGTACCTCTTGATATCATTTATCAGTAGCAGGATGCCGCAAAATATCGCATACAGGCGCCCTTTTTCTTCCACTGTTACACACCCTCGAATTACAGCTATAGCAACGAAGGTACCGGCATATAAGAAATGGATAAAGAGAGCGTTGGATGTCAGTTGTATAGTTTTGAGTTGGACGCTAAATTTTGAGTAGGCACTGCATTCATTACCTGAATAAAACATACGCCTGTTGTATGGCATTAAATGGGAAAATATTTGGGAATCGGTCGCAAGGATAAGGATCCTAGAAATTTTACCTAGGAATTTAACTTCTGTGAAGTATGCTCTATTTTTCAGAAATGCCAAGAACAGAAAAAGCTAAGGTTGAAGACAAAATTGTGATCAATTGAAACCAGAGTGGAACTCGATATCGAACATAGTCATTGGTCATGGGTTTGAGTCCAAGTCTGGCCATTTCAACTGCTTCGAATTTTTCTGCAGTTTTTTCAGCCCTTAGCTTTTAGACTTCACACAGAAAATAAATCAGAAAGAACACGCTCTGATTCAAACATAACGGCAGGGTTTGGTGAAATAACATAAAGCTGTTAAAAACACGCTCACGATATGAGGCCACAAACAAATAATACCACGTACCTGCTCTATTTGTTCAGCAATACATAATCCAACACCAGCTTCGCAGTTTCTCCCTTTGCGATAATCTAAATCCTGTTTAAGCTAGAATAAAAATTAAAACACGCATACCTGTGACTTGTCAATATAACAGAACGGGTACCCTTCTGAATGATGCTTAAAATCAGGTTCCATAGGAATCTCCGAGCACCAGGATCCATTCCTGTTGTTGGTTCATCCTGAAAAGAATTACATTGTATCAGATAAGACTACTATTGCTGTAGATTCGCTCCTTAGCCGCTTACATGCCGCTAAAACTACGAGTCATTATATTAATTATACAAAAATCCTAACTAAATTTGCCATTTTCATTCTGAAAACAGATGGGTTTCACTTTCATTTTTGCCTCCATTTTAACATTTTTATCCATGGTAATCCACTCAATATTAAAAACTGTTTTACCGGGAGCCATGCTGAAATAATACTTTTAAATATTATTAAATAATGTAAAATAATGCAAATTTTTATTAGAATATATATAAAATAATAATAATTAATTATGTAATTTATTAATAGTATATACAAATTCCATTTATAGTAACTATCAATCGAATAAAAGAAAAGAAAGATGAACTGAGTTATGGTCATAATTGGGCTTGAAAATCTTTTCCCTGAATGTATCGAGGGAAGTTGCGCTTTGACACCACTATCTAAGTAATTCCAGAGATATTCTATTGGCTTGAAAACACCTCTTCGAAAATGTTTCGAAATTTTGGTTTCACAGACTTGAGTAATGAGATAGCTGTTTCTTTCGATATAAGAGTTTAAAGGCCCATTGCTAACCATGATCCTTCATGGTGCCAAAGTCGACTTTCGTATTATCTGAAAATCGTTTCTGGCCTAGATTCTCTTTCTCTTGCTTTTCATTTGGCGCACAAAGGATCATGGTTGACAATGGGCCTTGAAACAAATATAACTGTTCTGGAACAATCTCTTACTGCTGAGGCTGAAAAGCTATGGGAAATTTGCTCACAATTTCAAAAGTTACCACCCGGCGGTCTTATCATATTTAAGCAGGGTTGGCAGTCGGGTTATACACTTATATACAGTTAGCTGGTTGTCTGATACAACTTTTATTGTATGGCGATAAAGACCTTTCTAGTGACATTAATAAACATGTTCTCGAACTGACTCTAAATTTCATTCACAAAACTGGTCGGTTTGACTAAGATAATTCTAAACTTTTGTTTCACACCACATCGTTGCTAAGTCCCTTACTCTTTTTCATTTGCTAGTACGTTTGTTTCACATTGGANAACCATGATCCTTCATGGTGCCAAAGTCGACTTTCGTATTATCTGAAAATCGTTTCTGGCCTAGATTCTCTTTCTCTTGCTTTTCATTTGGCGCACAAAGGATCATGGTTGACAATGGGCCTTGAAACAAATATAACTGTTCTGGAACAATCTCTTACTGCTGAGGCTGAAAAGCTATGGGAAATTTGCTCACAATTTCAAAAGTTACCACCCGGCGGTCTTATCATATTTAAGCAGGGTTGGCAGTCGGGTTATACACTTATATACAGTTAGCTGGTTGTCTAATAAAGATTAGTAGGACCTGATAGTTTATTTTCAAATTGCCATGAAAAGAAGCCCTATTATCAAACATGCATTGAACACAATCCCTGAAAAAATCCTATGAATCTTAAGGACTTTATTGACTGCCGCAATGAGAGTAATGCAATTTTAATGACCCTCAATAGACAATAACGCAAACGATGGCGGCTCCAAAGAATCTATAGTGTTTTGCTGCAAAGCAAGCGGGTAAAAAGCTCCCTGACGACCACCTAACGACGTAAATATTTTGGTCTGCCGTTTCGACTAGCTAGCTTGAATTCGAATCGACCTTGAATTCGAATGCAACATGGTTCGAAAGGAAAACTGTCCAAAGCAGAAAAATTAAAGTTTTGATTCGAATTGAAGTTTTAATTAAAGATTCGTGTTCGAATTACAAAATTTTCTTATTTGTTTACATTGATTATTTGTTCCGAACTATACCACAGCTAGCAAGTCAAAACGGCAGACCAAAGTTTCAATGTGGTTAGGTGGTCGTCAGGGAGCTTTTTACCGGCATGCTTTGCGCGGCCGCCATTTTTAGCGTTACTGTCAATTTGAATGCAACATGGTTCAAAAGGAAACCTTTCAAAAGCGTAAAAAGGAAAGTTTGATTCGAATTGAACTTTCGCGTTCGAATTACAAAATTTCCTTATTTGTTTACATAGCTAGTCAAACGGCAGACCAACATTTTTATGTTGTTATATAGTCGTCAGGGAGCTTTTTACCAGTATGCTTTGCGTGGCCGCCATCTTTAGCGTTATTGTCTATTGAGATTATCTTACCATAAAGATCAACGGTGGATTTCCAATCAATGATATAGCGGCTGACAATTTTCTTTTATTTCCACCACTATATGTCTTGCATGGCTTATAAGCATATCTCCCAAGAGCAAGTTTATTGATCGCCCATTCGACAACCTGTAGAGGAATTTGGAATCAACGTTATTATGGCAACTATGGAGCATAATACGTAGTTGCATTGAACTACAGATAATAAGTAAGTGCTACAATGAATAGATGCTTTTATGTTGTCCAATCACAAGTAAAAGTTTGATAATTTCTTATGAAACACCACTAACAACTTTCCCGTTTAAAGAAAGATCTTTCCTCTTTAAAACTTTAGCAACAAAACAATATTAGTTTGACTTTTTGCACAACAGTAAAATTAAGGTTATAGCATGAGTTTCAAACCAATCTAAACAGAGACCAGTGGCAGACACTAGGGGAGCGAGGGGATGCAATGCCCCCCCCATGTTGGGTAGAACAAAGACCTTTCGTTTGAAAACAATTGAAATAAACAATGCTTTTTAACTGAAAAAAATAGGTTCACCCCCCCCCCCAATATTTGGAAAAGTGTCCGCCACGGACAGAGACTGCGTGTAGCCAACTATTAGGGTGAGGATCTTTGGGTTGGTAAATTTTAGTTTTAAAATTGGCTGACACTTCTATGGTACCTGACAGCACAATTTCAACAAACTTACCTTTTTAACGCTGGATTCAGGAATTCCTCTTAATCTCGAATACAATGCAAGATGTTCCTCGGCAGTTAATTCGTCGATCAAAGCATCAAATTGAGGACAATATCCAATTATCTTATGAACTTTCATCGTGTCACTAATTATACTAAGAAAGAAATAGAAATGAAGTGAAGAAAAGTACAAAGGTCAATTTATCAACTCCCGAGTGACAAAAAATGCAACTTTCCAGAATTTCATTTTGTGCACTTGTGTCATGGGTCAAATGGATTTCCTAGATATTACATAGAATCTAGAAGTGGCTTTAGATTTGTGGAAATTAGTGCGTTTTGGGTTACAGTGCCAAACCTTGAAGAAGAATCCGAAATAGACAATAACGCTAAAGATGGCGGCTCCAAAGACTCTGTTGTGTTTTGCTGCAAAGAATGCTGGTAAAAAGCTCCCTGACGAACACCTAACGACATAAAAATTTTGGTCTGCCGTTTCGACTAGCTAGCTTGAATTCGAATCGACCTTGAATTCGAATGCAACATGGTTCAAAAAGGAAAACTGTCCAAAGCAGAACAAGTAAAGTTTTGATTCGAATTGAAGTTTTAATTAAGGATTCGAGTTCGAATTACAAAATCTTCCGATCTGTTTACATTGATTACTTGTTCGAAACTTTACCACAGCTAGCTAGTCGTAACGCAACGGCAGACCAACATTTGCATGTCCTTAGGTGGTCGTCAGGGAGCTTTTTACCAGCATGCATCGCGTGTGCGCCATCTTTAGTGTCATTGTCTATTGGAAAGGGTGATCACCAAATCCAGCGTTTATGCTGCTCCAACTTAAAATTTTAGGTTGATGAAATGGCGTACCTTTTGGTAGTTCTAAACAGCATTTTATCCACAGATGTCTTACATTCTAAAATATGTACCTTAAGGAAAGTTTAGTGAACGCAATTCGAGGCTGTTCTCTAAAGCAAAAAAACAAACAAAATACGAATGAAAAACTGAATCCTCGAACTATGTCGAATAGTTATTCAAACCTGTAAAACGTCTTTTTGAATCTGTTACAGGTCTTAGCAGCACCATTTTTCAAAAATTACATAAAATATTTAATTGTACAGTTATCACAGGTTTATGTGTCTTTATTGGTTAAAAAAGTGCTCAATGCCATATAGACAATACAGTCACAGTTACAATTCTTTTATGGAAATTTCAACGGCCATTTCAGCATCTATTTCAAATCAAATCCTCTGATGAATATAACAATTATGAGTTTATAGTAACTTCAGCAACTTACCTTTTATTCAAAACAAAAGCATCCCCTCCGGTGACAGATACATCTCCAGTTAGCATTTTGAACGTACTTGTTTTACCAGCTCCATTCACTCCAAGAAGTCCAAAGCACTGAATAGAAAAATAATAAAGGACATTTTAAATCGTTCAAAAAGAAATATCTGCAAAGAAGTAAAATTATATTGCTTCGTGAGGTTGCAATTTTAAGCCGACATTACGCAATTATTGTTGATTCCATTGATTGCCAAGCTATGCATTTACAAAATATAAATCTACTGGGAGATGCCTTGTATATTCTGGAAGAGAACGGGTATAAAAAGAACTTGAAATTCACTTAATATCTGATAATCAATAACATTAGTTATATAATTAAGATAAACAAGTTTTACCTCTCCTTTTGAAACTCCAAGACACAGGTTGTCAACAGCAAGATTTTCTCCAGTTTTCCGTGAACGATAAGTCTATGAATGGAAATGACACTGATTGATTTAAATAAAGTCTAGATATTCCTCTTTGCTGGGTTAAGTGGGCATTTAAAGTGTTTGATAAAGTTTTCAATTCTAAATTACACACTATCATTGTAATATGTCTTGATGAATTTACAGCTATAACCTTGCAACAGCGTTTAAAGCAAGATGTCAACTTGTTTTGGAGTCAATGCCGGGGAAATTTCACTATATTTATATTGTTTCATATTGCATCACCACCTTCTCGAAGGGCCCACGAGAGGCCCATTACCGAAGCCGAACAGATCACCTCTACTGGCACCTCATGCCAAGGGCTTTTAAGCTTTTCTCCCAGGAAAGAGGCGTACAAAACATTTCAAGTTTAGTGATGGTACTTCCCCAGGCGGCTGCCTAGGATTCGAAGTGAGTGCGCTAACCACTGTGCCAAACTACCATCTCAAAGGAGGTATAAAGGAAAGTTGCATGAAAAGTAATGTAAGTAGTCAGGGGGCAAATAAGACCTAAATGACTAAAACTGTTGATCAAACATGCAGTATTTAAAAGAAAAGAAGAAATTTAGCCTAAGTTGTATATTATTGAAGGTGCAGGTGAAGTTGCGGTTTTTGGCCCCAAGCCCTGGGATCGCAGAAGCAGCTAAGTCCTAATCGAGTGCATAACCACTTGTCATGAAGCTCAAGTGGTGTGCGTGGGGCGCTAGCCCCGGCCGCCTGAAATATTCTGTCTGCAAAGTCACAGGATTACACCACTGCGCCGCAACACCAAAGTATTTACATCACTTACCTTAGTAAGATTTTCGAGTCGGAGAAGATCATCATCAGCATCTCCACTTAGTACCCTTTCTTGTTCACCTTCAACATCTTCATCATCATTAATTATGCTAGCTTCAGTTGTTGCATTTTTTCTAGGAAACAAAAACAACGATAACTAATCTTAAAGCAATATTTAAATTTGATGTCGGGTTTCATAGTGCAGTTTGCTTAATAAATCCAGATGACATTATTTCATGTCTTTAAATATGTCAGACAACATCACTTAAATTTCTGGTTTTTGCTTTTTCTCCTACTTGGTTTCATTAATTTAGACCTTCTATTCTTTTACTTTTGCGCCGCATTTTTCTAAGAGCAGTTTTATTGACAGAGATCAAAAGTCGAAACGTCTAACTTACAGGCCTCATAAAAATATTCTGTGCCTCGGAGCAAATGGCTGAGGAAAATAAGCCTGCAATCAAAGCACTCTGAGTACAGTAAAGGTGCCAGCAACAAATGTGTAATGATATTTTGTGCTTGCCAGCAGCACTTTCACGCTCATGTACATTAATGAGGCCTGCTAACTTAGTTTATTTTTATTCAAGTCTTGTCAAGTTAAGTCTGTTCAGTTCTTATCATATTCAAGTAGTAGTCTACAGCAAGTCAATAAAAATAATACCTTCTCTTGCAAGTACCGATATACTCGATCATCAAAGTAATGGTGAAGAAAACAAAGCCTTCAATAGCCATCATCACAAGGCTTCTGGACACTAGATCCCACTCAAATGGACTACGGATCTTCTCGAACTCGCCAACCATCCTGTAGTAAGTGTTGGAATACTCCGTGAATGCTAAATCCATAAGGCCACGTCCAAGACAGTAGTTGGGAAATACAAGAGAAATGATTCGAAGAGTGTCGTACGCTAATGCCAGTTCCTAGATGAATTAAGTGGAGTGGATTCATAAATGAATACTGGTACAGTAAAGAACGAAACAATAATTACTGCAAAACATTTCTGATGCATAAATCCTGGCCTGGCAGACGATTTCTTACCAGATGATATTGATATCTTAGATTAATCCTTTTGGCGATTTCCTTCGACGAAATAAAGTTTAGATCATCAGGAACATAAATTATATTCAGCTTTTTGGTGTTTTTGCAAGCCATCTGTCCTAGTAGAAAATTAAAATGATTTTGAGTAGCCTCTAAGGCGGAGACAGCTCCTAGATTTTACTTGACTTTCAGGCAAACCTGAAAGAAAATAAACTGAACCATTCCAAACTCAATTTGAGTAAAGTTATCGTTGATTAACTCTCTGAAAAGTGTTCTGAGATCCGAAGCAACTTCATGCCACAGCTAGCAGTATTTCTCATTAGGACGGGGGTCGTTCGTGCTTTTGTTTTCTTTCTTAAACTCTACCAGATTTGGACGCTCGATCCAAGCCCCTTTTCTAGCAAGTAAAAAGGTCTATGGGGCGTATAAAAATGGCACAATTTTCAAATACACCCGGCACCTGATTTACCTATTCTCGTTTGCTTCTATACAGAGGTTGTTAGTTCAATATGCATTTTCCCACAAAGATTATATTTAAACAATAAAAATGAATAACAATATTAATATTAATCATTCCGCATAAGTTGGCACGTTGAAATCATATCAAACATGAGTGAGCAACCACAACTAGAAAAATAAATGCTTTCTGCTGAGAATCGATCCAGGGATCTTCATTTCTTTCAGCCTCTGATTCTAATATATCTGGACTAACATTATTGCAGACTGAATAAGTCTTACCGGGTCGCTTGGAAATAAGTGCTTCCTGCTGAGAATCGATCCAGGGATCCTCAATTCTTTCAGCCTCTGATTCTAATACATCTGGAATAACATTATTGCAGACTGAATAAGTCTTACCGGGTCGCTTGGAAATAGCTGTAGTATGAATACTGTCACAGTGAATGTCACACCAAGGAAGAGATTAACAACAATGAGAACCACGTATGCTGTACTTGCTTCTTTGAAAATGAATGCTGCTGGGTACATCATTGGCGTAATTGACCACCTGAGTGTAAAATAACATTATAAAATGCGCACGGCATCGTCATCAATATTAACGCGGGATAGATGTCCAATGTAAACACTAAATATTACAGCACGGGCTTTAGGAAACTCTGAATTAAAAATTAGATTTTCGGATGAGACCTCGAGTATTTTTCTTCTTTTGTATTTCGTTCGTGATACATCAAGGGTGAAGCGCATGGCAGAGTGACGTGACCTCGTTCGTTTTGCCACATTTGAGTGGCATAATGGCTCTAGGTCACGTCACTCTGCCACGCGCTTCACTCTCGATGTATCACGAACGAAATACAAAAGAAAAAGATACTCGATGTATCATCCGAAAATCAAATTTTTAATTCAGAGTTTCCTAAAGCCCGTGATTACAGGGTTAGAATGGATGAATGTCAGTTTACTGCAAGCTTTGAGTAGCTTCTAAAAGATCAAAACCATGCTAATTTGGTCAGTAGCCTAAAGCTCTTTTCATCAGAGGTGACGCGATTAGCTAATAGTAATACAGTGAGGTATTGTTATCATCCTTCGTTCTTTGAAATTTGAACTGTTCTTAAAGTCTTGATATCAAACTATTCATTGAAATGCAAATATAGCCAATCAATTGCATGTGATCTAACAACGACCTCTCTACATCACCCAATTTGACGCTATAATCACGATGAACAGCATTCCCAGAACTAATTTGGTTCTAAACACAACTGCATAGAAAACTCAGCAGAGCTTTGCAAAATTTGAAATCTTTTAGAGTTCCGTAATATTTGGTACCTATATCAGTGTCTGCTACTCTTTGGGCATAAACCTTAGCAACAGAATAAAGAACACTTTCTTCCAGCGAATTTTACAATGACCAAACCATACTACCGTATAGCCAAGGAAACTGGCATCTGTAGGTGTTTCCTGGTTTTATCAAAGGCCATTCTATTCAACCAAATCTAATTTCTTTAAACGTAATGCATGATCAATTCACAGCAAAAATTAAAATTTTACATGAAAATTACCCGTAGACTTGTAGACATGATTCATTCAATATTTTTAATCCGATTTTTTTATTCGATAACCATCCAATTGAATGAGGGATACTGAGACTTATGTAATGAGTCTAACTTACCCGTACAGCAAAAATAAACAGCAAACAGCAGGAAAGTTAGTAGTTGATGAATATGCTGGTAGTCGAAAGAGGTATAATATCAGCATGCATGCCAATGCTGGAATCATGTAATTGCACTGCGGGAAAAATGTATAGGATTATCAATGTTACAGGGGTCAAATCTTTCAAATCTTTAAAAAGGTGGGTGTAAGATTTTATTACATTTTTCTTTGAATTTAATGGCTTGAAAGTAACCTAGCGTACTTTGCTTTACTTTGCTGTAAGTCTATCGTGGACATTTTTCTATATCTTGATTATTTTCAAAATGGCGGCGTTTTTATTTTTGTTGGAAGAATTCATGGACAATTATGAAAAAATTAAAATCATCGTAAATCCTAAATCAATAGAGGAAAAATGATATAATGTTCAAGAAAACTATAGTTTATGAGGGTCTACAATATGGTGGCAAGCAGAAATCTGTCGCTCTTTTGGTTTAGGATTTAGAAATTTGAAGACGTCACAGCGTCAAATATAATAAATGCTGCCATTTTGAAATTAATCACGATATAAAAAAAAACCACGGCAGATATACAGCGAAGTTACCCTAAGTTCCTTTCAAGCCATTTAATCTAAAGAAAAATGTAATATAATTTTACACCCACCTTTTTAAAGATTTGAGCCCTATGAATGTTATGCAGCTTATTTTACAAGGAACAACTGGCTCGCTTAGTTAGAAAAACAATTTGATGTATGAAAATTCAGCACATTTTCTCTTGCTAAAAATCTTTAAAATTCCTTGATTTTTCAGAAATATCAAAGATCAAAATTAACTTTGGCAATAATCCGAAATCAATGCTTGAAAAAGCATATTTGAGCCATAAGATTTTTGAACAGATCGTAAATCTTGCCCACGAACTTATTGAAGCAACTAGCGAACTTGGAAATAGATTTCTTGCAATACATTGCAGGAGCAGCGGTCATTCGATGATTGCATAAATTTACAAAAAGCCAAATAATCAATCTTCAAAATCGGTTCAGGATATAATTTATTCTCTCCTTTCAAAAGTAGATATCTTTTAGGCGCATTCTGTTAATATTAACAAGCTACAAAAACTTCACATGGGTGGACCAAAAAGAACTTGACATGTTTCAAAACTCGTTATGCGGAGAATACTTGAGGTATTGGAATGAATCAAAGTTTGGTTGATAGCTAAAAGGCTGAAGAAATTCATGTGATTATTCTTCTGATTTTTCTGAGCATTGTAAATATAGGTAAAATTAGATTTTGAAAATCCCTTTCCTTCGAAATGCGTGAAAAAAGAACAAGTAATCTCATCACTTAGAGCAACTTGCAAATAAATCACATTTCCCTCAAAGCTTAAAAAGTGATTTTCATAAAAGTATCAGATCACATACGTTATTGCTTTATAAAGATTTGATTATTAACTCTTGGGGGGAATGAAATGTGTTTGATTTAAGAGCAGACCTAATTAATGTGCGCGAGCGCTCGCAGGAACAAAATATCATTTCACATTTGTTGCTGGCATCTTTACTGTACTCAGAGTGATTTGATTGCAGGCACATTTTTCCCAATCATTTGCTCGCAGGCACAGAATATTTTTAATGAGGCCTGTTTAAGAGATTGATTAGAAATTTGATGGAGGGTTTTAGGCCTCTTTTCGTGCATTTCGAAGTTAAGGATTTTTTGTAAATTGAATTCTACATAAATTTGCAATTCTAAAAAGGACAAAAATCACAAAAATACTTCAGCCTCTCGGGTATCAACAAAACTTTGATTGATTCCAATGCTTGAGGCATTCGTTCTGAGTATTCTCCACAGAACGAATTTTCAAAAATGTGAAGTTCGTTTTGGTCCACCCGGTATACTAGCGCAGTTTAAAGCAGTCAATCATCAATTAAAAAGCTCCGCACATTGAGAGCAACAAATTCCCTTGAACACAAGTTAAGCAGTTACAGTTAGCAGAATACATAAGAATCTTAAAGGGAATAGACATAGCTATATTGAGTGGTCGCTATAAATAGGCTACGAAAACGCCAACGAACCCATTGTTTCTTCAGCTACACAATGAAACGGCACGTGCCAACAGTATCAAATACAATAGACTATATTTTTAACTTGGCACAGGCCAGCTTTTAACTATGTCGATTCCCTTTAATAGGTATAGATTGGCACGCCACAGCAAAGAATGAAGCATCATCACTAACCATATCCCATAAGAAATTTGCAAGCCAGTAAGTCAACGGTTCAACTCCGCTAACAAATTGTAAATGTTTTGATTTTGTCACTCTTTCAGTCACCAAGAAAATTACAAAACTGGCGGGCACAAAAGACATGGCAATAATGACGAATATGGCAATGACGACATCTGTTCCTTGTCTCCTAAAAAAGACGTGGTACTATTAATAACGGGTGGGCCAAAAAATAGCCCCAAAGACAAACAATTTATGGAAAACTTCCGACTCCAAGATTTTGGTGAAAATTACATGGCACAAAGAACAACATAAAATACACCTACTGAGTAAAAATCCGTTTATTTTCAGCTTTATTTACAGAGAAATGAGATTATTAAAAGAGATTGTCGCGAAAAACACTGTAAAAAAACCACTGATCATCAAAAGCACAAAAATACCAAAGAATGTTTCCAACATTGTGGCCGGACCATTTTTTACCGAGATTTGACTGGAACGTTTTTGGAAGCATTTACTATAGAATGGGAATGTTTTCGGAAAAACTGAACGTAAGAAAGATCATGAATTTTTCAAATTACCTAAAAGGTGAAAAAGTTCAAATTATTATGTGTCTTAAAGCTAGTTGATTTTTCGAAAGGGTTCAAACTAATGTCATTTTCACATGAATAGGTTCTCCGGATATTGCATGGTCCACAATTCAATAAGAGAGAAAGTTTCAAGGTATGCTTCTATGTTTAGATATGTTTGTAAAATATATGTTAAAAAAATTTATGTTTCACCTCCCATTATAAAATATAAATATATTCTCAAAATTAAGTTAAACCCTCCGTCATGCAACAGAGTAGCAACTTTTCAAATCGGTCATATAGTTCTTGTAGTACGATTTTTCAAACAATGGATACATTTTTCCAACTCACCGGTACTTGAAGAATATAAAGTGAAATAAATACTTACACATAATCTTGCGTAATAATATTCTTCGCTAAACTGAACGGATGAAATGTCGCTGTAATTCCTACAAAATCAATTCAATAACGTATAAAAGGAAACGCATTGACAAATCTAGCACTGCTGATATTGCCTTGATTAATTTGAAAACCTGTAAATTTTCCAATTTAAATTTTAACTTAAACTTAGCTGCCTTACTGGGCAATATTGGTGCATTGGGGATTGAAATTCTTTTAAAATGACTTAAACTTATGAGACTTAGAAGAGCACACAAAAATTCTCTTAACAAAGCCTGCACGTGCTGCTAACATTTATGCAGTTCAGCTAGGCCATTTAGTGAAAAGCTAGATTTAGGATAGCTATTTCACGCTAGAGGGAGCCAATCTTGACAAGGAGAGTGTCCAATTTTAAAGGTAATAGGCAGAGGTAAATACGTCCGTCTATAAACAGAACAAAGAAAACCCTACGCACTCTTTGTCTTCTTAGCTCGTTCACATGCCATTGTCGACAATTCCAATGCATTTTCCACTCTTGCCCAGCTCTCTGTTCATGATCATACCTTTTAACCCTGCGGATTACCTGTCAGGTAACTTTGCCGAGTTGATTGTACAACGGCATAGGGTTCAAATCTTTAAAAAAGGTGGCGTAATATTCTATTACCTCTTTCTTTGAATTAAATGGCTTGCAAGGAAGTCAGGGTACTTTGCTGTAATTCTACCGTGGACATTGTTTGATATCTTGATTATTTTCAAAATGGCGGCATTTTATATAATTGAGGCTGTGACGTCATAAAACTTCTAAATCGTAAGCCAGAAGAGCAACAGATTTCTGCCTGCCACCACATTCTTAGACCTTCAGAAACTAAGTTTTTCTTGAAGATTGTACAAATTTCCTGTCTTAACTTTGAAAATACTCAAGATATCAAAGATTTTCACGGTAGAACTATAGCAAAGTACCGTAAGTTCCTTTCAAGCCATTTAATTCAAAGAAAGCGATAACACAGCCCTACGCTTTCATCTTTCAACTACAATTTTGATAAATTGAATCAAATAACCACTACCTAGAGTATCAGATTTTAATCAAATCGGTTACGTTCTTTGTACACCTGGTAGACCATAGTTAAAGGGGCTGCACAAGATTTCAGTAAACAAAGGGCGCATGTCATATAATTTCTTAAGCATGCAGTGGGCTTTCTTCTGTGTAACCGCTGTGAAGGCACGATTGTTGTTGTTGTTGATGTTGTCACAATCATATAAACTCTGGCGCGAAACGGCGTGACTCAAGAAACAGAGCGTGACGATGAAGCCAAGGAAGTAAAAGTTGCAAGAAGCAGACCACAAATGAGACATTCGAGAGCAATAACAGGCCAAACTGGTATGAATTGTGTAATAACATTAACTTCCTCGTTTCGATTTGTGTTGTTACCTGAATTTAGGCCCGATATGTAACTTATTTGTATCTTGTTTCGTAGATTGTTATCTTATCCACTTGTCCACTTATTGTCATTTGAGTTGAGTTGATGAATATTGCTGATATGAATAACAAAATGGCCGCTGTCATTATTTTCTCGTCTCGCAGTATGAAAGTTCCCATAGCGTTACACTCTGTTTAGGCTGAACACACCTAAAACTTGTGGCTCGGAATCCAGCTGTATCTCCATAATCGTTGATGGTACAAAACATCTGATTCCACTGGCTAATTCTACGGAGTTCAAACCTATAGAAAATATCTTTATTTAGCTTAGGATGTTTTCATTTTCTCTCATAATATCATTCAATTCAATGCGGAAAAATGAGACTCATGTAATCAGTCTAAGTTTAGCTTACACAGCAAATTTAATCATAGATTGTTATAAGTACGATAATTTACCATAAGCAGCTGGATTTCCCATATCTTCTCGCACATATGATCGCAACACTGTGTTGCTCAAAGTATTCAAGTAGGTAGGCATTGCATGATAAGCCTTGTTACTAAACCAACTCTGGAATGTAAAGAAATTAGATGTGAGCACAAGAAACTGTGAGATAGAGATGGAAACTATTACGCCAAATGAGAGGCATGTGACAGAATGGGCGTCCAATCTTTTAAAAGACTGCACAGATGGCCAATGCATATTCCGTTTGATTTAACCAATCATGCAGTCCTATTTTTAAAGATTTTAAGCCAATGCTACATGTGATACAGTAAATCCTCGCATATAAGAACCTACAAAAATAAGAACCTACAGGATGTTTTTCCTAAATTATTCACCTCATAATTAAGAACCTGTTTCAGTTTGATGGGAAAATATGTTCTTATGACAAGGGTAATAAATTTGATTTTTTCATTGTCCTTATCACGTTCGTTTTCGTCCCAGTTGGCTGCTAAAGTCTGAACCTCCTTCTCTGCTATTTGTAAGCTTAGAATTAGTTGTTAGGTCCTTAATAACATTGCGAAAACGAGTAACAGGGCTGAAAATCTCAGGATGATGACTCCTAAAATGTTTACAGAAGGGACCCTTCAAATAAGAACCTTTAAGCACCCTTATGCCCTGAAATTAACATAAGTGTCTTTAAAATAAGAACCTAATTCAGCCATTTCTCAAAAAAGTAGGTTCTTATACGCAGGGATTTCATGTATTAACATCTAAATATTTCGAATAACAAAATTTTCGGACAAAACAGAGCTCCGAAAATGTTTCATGTGAAAAACTTGAAAATCTGAAATTAATCGTCGGAAATTAAAATACAAAAGCATTACCGTGCAAATAAAAAAATCTTCGGCATCTACCGGGTCACCCCTAAAAAGTGAAACTTTTTGAAAAATCGTGAAATTTGATTATTTTCTCGATCACAAAGCTTCCACTTTTGTCAAGGATCAAATCAATTTTAGAAATATCGCAAAGACTTGAAATGGCTTAGTATCTATAGGAATTTATGCTTTTACAAGCTACCTGGCTTTGGAGCATACTCCGAAATCACAAGAAATGATTATCAAATTGAGTTGTTATCCCGCAATACCACTTAAATTGGTTGCCTGTGTCCTTGGCAAAGCTCTTATATCATGTAAGACTTGAAGCTTCATATGACATCGCAATAAATAGTTTTTTGGCTAAAAGTATGATACTTGTAAAATACTATTGCCCAAACCATGTTTTTTCTGCCGTAATTTTGCAATCTCTATCCTGAAAGAATTAAATAACGACCAGGAATTTAAATTTATTTGGTCTTTGACACAAATACACAAAAAGAAAATTTAAAGATCGGTTACACAATTATCTGGAATCCAGTTGTACCGGAGATTTTTCAAAAAGTTTCACTTTGTATTGGGTCACCCGTTAGAAAGTCACAGAACAGTGTAAAAATGTTCCGTTTTTGAAGTTAAGTGCCGGACCAAATAAGTTAGAGAGGTACTGATCTCTACCATCTTACCTTTGCAGTGTGTCTCGCAAATAACTTTTTCACATCATTGACATGGAGTTTTTCAAACTGTTCAGGAACTATCTTTCTCTCTTCTCCAAAAGTTAATCCACCATATCTGCAAGTAAATCAGACGTATAAACTGAGGAGAATCAGACCACGTTTACACTGCATCGGTACAGTTTTTGATCCATTAAAAAGTTGTTACGGTTCAATAGCGATTATACTGCTCTAGAACAAACGTTTTCTACAGACAAGAGGAGCAAACGTGTAACAGATTAGTAGGAACAGTGTAAACGGGAGGCTGATCCGTTACGAAGTTGTTACGGTGCAAGACCGTTTACATTGCTCCAGAACAACATTGACCCCGTTTACACTGTACCGGTACAAAATTGGAACAATTTTTCCCTTCTCTGAAATTGTTGTTTGATAACATGGAAATTTTCTGGCTGATCTGCACGATTGACCATGTGTGAAATTCAAGATGCCTTAGAGGAATAATATTGCAAAAAAAAAACAAAAATAAAAAAAAAACCTGTGTCTTTTGAAATATCCAGTTGTATATAGTAGATATTTGTCCATATCCAAACCAGTTACGTTTAAAACTATATCTCCCGTGATTGTATTGATCGTGTCTGGGTTACCCTCGACACCAGCATCACAAACATAATTCCTTCTATCAGCCGAACATCTACATTGTACTGATTTCTTAACCCTTTCTGCCTTCTCCGTAGTTCTGTCTTCTACTTCATATTCCCTTTGAAACTTTGATAACTGTTTCCCACACAGGCCATTGTACGCTTTCTCCAAATATTCAGGGATACTGTAAACATTTGCCAATGTTTTCAAAGAATTATTTCGAAATTTCAAAACACAGTCAGCACCAACACCAGATGGTAACTTAAACGTGGTAGCCATTTTCTTCGATATCTGCGAATTTCCTACGTTGTTAAAAGGAATGTTGTTCGGTAACGGGCGAATCATGGTCGGAGAGAGTATCAGCTTTGGTAATGTCTCGTATCCTGGTCTTGACATGGCCACTGTCATTGCAATGCAAATGAAAACGGCAGGAAGGAGGATTTGGGATATAAGACCTTTGAAATTTCGCCTGCCATGATGGAATCTCTTTAGCAGCAGACCGAAGAACTGTTGAAATCTACGATCGAAGTTCGAAGCTTTCGCTGTTTCGTTTGCTTCAAGTTCCAGTATTGTACTGTCTGAAAAAGATAAAGGAAGGCAAATTATAAACCAGATTTAGACCTAGTACGTTTTAGAATAAAATTGTCTTAATTCAGTTCTTATTTGTTGGGCGAAGAATAATGTAGTTTATATAGTTTATATAATAATATAGTTTATATTTGTCTGTTTTTTTCACACTTTTATATTTGGACTCGTAAAATTCAGCTATCTAGAAACTTTTTTGTCACTAGAAAGAAGGTCCTGAAAGGGTCAATGCTTATCAACAAAAAGATGACTGGGATTACACACAAAATATGACTGCAAAATATGATAACGACCTTCAAAACAACCCTGGCTAAGCTCAAATATGGACATTTTCGAGAAAGATGAAGACACTAATTCAGGTTCTTATCAAAATTTCTAATAAGAACTTGACCGACATCAAGTCACCGTAGTGTAGTGGTTATCACGTGCGCCTCACACGCGCAAGGTCCCCGGTTCGAGCCCGGGCGGTGACAATTTTTAGCAGTCGAAGTTTTGTCTCTGACATCATCAACTTGTCTACAAATGAATTTCTCTTTTTAGATGTGCACATGGAAATTGTTTGAACTTAAATCTTTTCTAGACAATTCAGAGTGAACATTATCACACTCAAACAGCATGGGAGACCTGAATTTTTCCATTAGATGGGGGTAAGAATCTTTTATACTCAAAGTAGGCCAGATATTAGAGTATTTTGCATCAGTATTTTTGCAAAACTCAAAGAAAGGAGTAATTTTCCAGCACATACATGATGTAACCAGGAAATTCCAAGGCGTGCATCCCGGGTAAAAATGAATTTATTCACAGCACAAAAATGTTTAAGAAAAGTAGCTTTGTTTAAGAATCGAAGATTGCTGCCCCTACTGCATGCCACGCAGGAATTGGAATGAAGCGCACTTGTAGAATATTATAAAGCCCAAATGAAACGTGGCGTTGTCACAGGTCGATAGCAAGTTTTCTCTGTAAATTTTCCCTCCCGCCCCTCCCCAACCCTATAAATGATTTTTGAAAGTTTGGAATTTCACGGTTATTAATATCTTGTGGCCTAGGAACAATCTTGCTAGACTGACGGTCAAATACCTACGTATTTGAGTACTTTTTGTAGTTAATAAATAAAGTTATTTTCCTTTGAATGAAATGAATAAGAAAATAACAGTAAAATTTGCTTGCCTACCAGTTGAGATCTGTGAGATATTTGAAGGATTTCTCCGGTGACCAAACAAAACATTCCTCAAAGGCTTCTCAGGAGGCGCTTTTATTTCTTCAAGACTAACAATTTTATCGATTCTATAATCACTAGACAATGCTCTCCGATGTCCACAATATCTTCCACAAGGGTTTCTCCTATGCACACAAGTAACAACCGGCTTTGGTTTATCATCTCTGAAGAAATCGCTTGAAAGTGAGCGTTTATGACTTCGCTTTGATGTTTTGTTAAAATCTGTTGCACTGACTTCTGTGGAAGTTGCTCCTTCCGAGACAGCTTCACGAGAAGAAGGATTTATGCTGAATTTATCAAGTTCTATTCCAGAGTCTGCATTTCGTGTAACAATATTTTGCTGGTCTGTGGTCGTTGGCAAAGTTGCAGTTACTTCCCCGATCAAATCATTGTGATCTATGATTGAAAATAGATAAATAGATAAATTAATAAGTTAATAGGTTAATGTACACTTTATCATTGTAAGTTTTAAAGGAGAATAATCACAAACTACCGGGTGTCCCAATAAACAATACTCCCATTTAAAAAATCACCAAAACTCGATTATCAAACCTATCATAAAATTTTCTTTTTTGTCTCTTTTGTTGATGATCCAGATATATTTAAAGATGATAAAATATTTGTTTTCAATACTTAAAGGGTATCAAATATGATAGTTTGCGTTTCTCTCTGACATTTATGACCAAACTAGAAGCTTGATGTACAAAAAGAAATTTATCAGGTAATCATCAGTGCTTTTTGCAGTATGCTTCAAAACCAGGCAGCCCTAAAAGAGCCAACTTTGCTCATTCTAAAACCAATCACAAGATCAGATATACCTGGGGAAATAATTTGGTCTTTGATCTACTTGCCAAAAAAAGAAATTTAAAGATAGGCCATGTAATAAAATTTTGGTGCTTTTTCAAACAGGAGTACTCTTTTTTGGGACACCCGATATCTTAAAAATCAAAGAACCTGTCCAAAGATTCTAATACCCAAAAAACTTGATTTTAAACATGAGAAATACAGTCTATGGTCAGTCAAATATATGAACTACCAATCTCAAAAAGTAAAGCTGATAGACTATTGTAGAAATCAAAACCTGAGAAAAGTTTCGGAGCTTGGAAGCTTCAGCTGTAATGTAGATATTTTCGAATAATTCTATGATATTTGGTTCTCTTATAAAGAAAGCGGTAAGAAATAGCCAAAAAAGCTGTTAAAGTAAATGGCTATGCAACAATTATCTTTTATTGAAGAGAATACAGATCTTGAGATCTTGAGTAGTTCTGCAGTTTTAAAGATTTAACCAAAACACCAAACGTAAGTAAATCCTTTCCATTTCGATAGTTTTTAACCTCTTGAATCAGCGTAACTATGATTTTTCAAATAAATGCACTGAAGTGTTACATATTTTTAATTGTGTGTGTATTTATATTTTCAATTGATTTTGTGGAATTACTTAAAGGGGCTCCGTCACCAAAGTATATACAAATCTGTAAACACCATTGTTTTAGGTAAGTATCCATTGTTTTTGCAGCTTTTCTGGTGGCTTCACACAAGCCATCAAAAAGTGACTGTTAAAAATTCACTTATATCCGAGCAATCGTAAAAGATATGAATGTTTGGTCTGTTCCTCTGTGAAGTACAAGAATTTATCTTCAAAAAGACGCTTTTATTTTTGAAAAACAAAATTAAATTCTGTATGATATTGCCTATCAAAAACTGCAAAATCACAGTTTCGACAGAAATTTTTAATGCAGTCATGTTGCGAAGATGCATGGATTAATGGATTTTCAGAACGTCTTAGGAAATTAGAAAAATATAAATTACCAGGATCATCTTGAATCGAGGATTCTGTCACTTTGAGGAAGACCTGCAGAGAAAATAAAGTAATGATTTGGAAATAAAAATGTGAAGGTGAAATAAATTTTTTTTTTTTTTTAGCTTTGTACTATGATGTAATTTGTTTTCCTTTTTTCACATATCCTTTTAAGAATTTAATTTACGGCCCAGGCTAGATAAGCTCTGCTTCTCTTGGGTCGTGTAGAATACATACTTTTTTATCTTACATTGTATAAGGCTGTTGTATTCTGCGAATAAAATTGAATTGAATTGAATTGAATTGAATTGAATTAGGTGTATTTTCTTTTCACTAAAATAAACCTCTTTGATCTTTTTCAGGCAATTTATGAAATATAGTTAGAGGCTGTCTCAAAAATCTAGTCACTATATCAGGACAACAATTGAACTTTACTGTATGAAAACCATAATGTAATGATTTAGGGCGTGTTTGATTGGTAATTCCAAACCTACCAAATTCTGAAAACAGTAGACTTCGCAGAGATGGAAATATATTTCCCAATGAAACACAAAAATCTTGAAACGGTAGGTTTTGGAGTCACCACCAGGGTTTGCTGGCTGATGAAAACGAGAATTGCTCCAAATATTGCCAAACCTTCTGCCTTTTGGAGCAGAATGTTCAGAAGGCCTTCTAAACCTACCAAACCTACCGTTTTGAGAATTTCGGAGTCAATCAAATATAAATTCCGAGTCTACCAAGTCTACCGCTTTCAGAATTGGTACCAATCAAACACACCCTTGAAGCCAATTTGACAAAGATGCACCCTGCATATCGTGAAAAGCAAGATGCAATAACGAAATAAACGCTAGCCCTGTCATCACAAAAATACTTCCGGAGTGAAATCAGCCTATAAGGACAATTTCGTGTTATATTTCAATCGACTTATTACCAAACAACAAACCTACCTCTTCTAACGTTGTATCCGTCAGTCCAAAACTGTGGCAAGCAAGTGATTCCTTATTCGCTTCAAGGCTTGCAAATAAATTCTTGAGGGCTCCCTTTTGTGAATTCTTCTTTGGTAAGATGTAAGAGAATTCATGTTGCGTTTCACAAATCAATTGGGCAGAGGGTACAAAACCTCTGATATATGTGGTGATGTCTTGTGGTACCATTTTTGGACAAGTTCTTTCAGGAGACCGAGATGAGGATGGTGTTGAAGCGTCTGCAAAAATCAAAAGGTTAGAAACTTCAGAATTAAATTGAAGTCTTCCTAAGAGGAAAATTTTGAAATTTCACCAACATTCAAGGCTTAAAAAAATTTTCCAACAATGTTTCCAGTTTTGTGAATGCATTATTTCAACTCACCCGGTACGCTTCTCTGGTTCCAAGTATTAACAGAAACGACGTCAAAGATCCAAATAAACTAGGCACTTACCCGAAACAGCCTCCTTTTGTTTCTCTTTAACCAGGGTAAGATGGTAGCCATCACCAAACTGGCTCTTGAGAAATAAAGATGATCCGCAACAACGTAATTTCCCACATGAAATAATCGCAATTCTGTCACCAAGAATATCAGCCTCATCCATGAAATGTGTTGACAGGAGAATTGTCCTTCCTGTTGCAAAGATAAAGTGTTTAAAATCCTTGATAATTTATCAAAATAGCTAAAATTCCTTTTCTACTTCGTTCGATAGAAAGTTCGTAAAATGGTATGTGTGAAAATAGCAGATTCTGTCATTGACGCTTCATAGCTGCCAATGTGGCACTTGTATCAGACGCATATTTACATTAATATGTGTCAGAAAATACTCGTTGGAAACGAATTTCAAGTATTTCAACAGAATTTCAAACTTACACTTCTGTTTCGGGACAGAATATGCTTTCCTTGGTGGATTTGGTTCAAATACAACTCATATGTTTAGTAAAATATGAATATGAACAGTATATCTTTCTAAATTGACCCTGGTATTGACACTTTTTAAGATTGACAAAATGTTTTTTAAAAAAACCCGTTTATTTCCTCACTTCATCCCTTTCAGAGATTATCTGGCGATTTCGTGTGACTAGTTTCCGTCAAAAAATTCGATAATGCTTCTGTAATTCAACGCAATTGTTCGCAATTGTCAAATTCCAAATTTAAAAGCAATCAAAGTTAATTGAGTAACATAAGATTTAGAAATGTCAATTTCTACTTCACCTTCTTTGTACTTGATCAACAAATCCCAAATTGCTCTTCGCGCATAAGGATCGACTCCAGCGGTCGGTTCATCTAAGATAACAGTACGTGATCCACCGACAAATGCCATAGCGACAGAGAGCTTTCTTTTCATTCCACCAGACAGAGATTCAACATTCTCGTAACGCTTTGAAGGCAAACCAAGATCATCTAGAATTCTGAAGAAAGAATATCGAAAAATAAGTAAATATTTTACTAGATGGCTTAAAAAAGGTTCCGTTAGAACAAATTCTCAAACCTAAATAGTAGTATTTTAAAGGTACTTTCACAAATCGAAGCTTTTAGTTTGACTTTTCTGTAAATTTTTGGAGGATAAAAAACAACTCTTAAATAGATCAAAAATGGTAGATTTTGCTAATCTATTAATTTTATTGTATTTCTAATGAAAACTAAGACATAACTAAGGGTGTGTTTGATTGGTAATTCCAAACCTACCAAATTCTGAAAACAGTAGACTTCGCAGAGATGGAAATATATTTCCCAATCAAACATAAAAATCTTGAAATGGTAGGTTTTGGAATAACCACCAGGGTTTGCTAATGAAGACGAGAATCTTCTGCCTTTTGGAGCAGAAGGTTCAGAAGGCCTACCAAACATACCGTTTTGAGAATTTCGGCGTCAATCAAACACAAATTCCAAGTCTACCAAGTCTACCGTTTTCAGAATTGGTACCAATCAAACACACCCTAAGAGTGGTTCAAGAAATACTTTCACCCTAAAATACAGCCCAGTTGAAAATCAGACAAGAGTTGAATTTCGACTTAGAAATTACATAATTGAGCAAAACTGTTTTTTTATACATTGCAATAAAAATTTACAGGACAAATTTACTAACTACATTACTTATAAAAACCTCGAGGCCATTACACAAAACTAAGTCAACCTACATATAATAATCAAAAGAAAACAATACGGAAGACACAAAAGGAACACTATGGTCTGTCTCAAATTAGATATCAAGTGCAATAAAATGACCGCCAGTAACATCAGTTAAAGTTTTATTCTTGTGTAATTTTGCGCTTCCGCAGATCCCACCTGACATCCAAATTGAGACAGACCTTGGGTATAACAATTGCCTAAATGATTGGCGGCTTGTGAGGAGGATGGGGGCAAGAGACTTTATTCAAACCGACCAGTTTTGTAGATAAAACGTTAAAAAGACAAAAGAGCAAATTTCTCACGCACTTGTCCATTTCAGGTCCAACTTCTGCAGCAGGCATTCCTTTGAGTCGTGCATAAAACCAAAGATGTTCTTCGACTGTTAGTCTATGTAGCAGAAAAGAAGAAAAGACTAATCAAGTCCAAGATCTCATGCAATAATCGGTAAAACGGTAAAACGATTCTTGGTAAAACATGGATAATCTGCAAGTTTTTGAGAATGTCTGAGTTAATTTTCATCTTTCGAACATTGGTAGTAATTTCTAGTTTTTTCTAGCCTTTTCAATAAAACTTGCAAGTAAAATTTCTCATGACTCTAGCACGGTATGACAGATTTTAACGAAATACATTTTCATATTTAAGGTATCTTTTCAATATCTGAATTTCCTGAAATTGACCGATAATTCAGTATCGTAAATTTATTGGGTCATCCGGCAATGTGTGGCGAGCAGAAGGACCATAAGTGGATGATACACCTTGTCAGAAATCGCTGCGGGAAGAAAACATTGCGAAGTGGCGAATTTTTTCCTCGGTAAAATGAGACTTAAAGTCCCAGGAATTAAATGTTGCAAATAAGTAAACTTTCTAAACTTGCGGGATATAAATGTTGCGAATTTGGGAAATTTCACACCGTTAAGTTCTTGGTTTGAATCTAAAAGCCTATATTGTGTATGAAAAATGTTCTTACAAAAAAACTGTAGCAAAAGAGACAGTATAAGAAGGGTGCAGATAAAAACAATCGAGAAAATGTCACTTGAATTAAAGTTGCGAATGGCAAAAATGTTTTAAAGTTGCGGGGAATTAGGAGTTGTGAATCGGGTAAAATTTAGTTGTTACGAGAATTAAAAGTTGCGAGTTTTGGATAAAAACACTCGAGACTTTCAATTCCCGCGACTTTTCTTCCCGCAGCAATTTCCGACAATAAGGTATGCTTAAATTGAATTACCTTTCAAAAAGTACATTATGCTGAGGACACATCCCAAGACTTGTTCTGATTTTATCCATGTCGCTCCTGATATCATTACCATAAATATAAGCAGTTCCACTTGTAGGTGGAAAAAGACCAGTCAGAGTAGACATCGTTGTTGTTTTTCCAGCTCCATTGTGACCAAGGAATGATGTTATTTGTCCTTCGTATAGATTCAGCGACATGTGGTCTACTGCTTTCTTCCCCGTTTTGTAAACCTAGACAAGAAAAGAGGTTTGACTCATTGAAAAACTTTCAAGGCGCTTTAAATCCTTACAATTTTCAAAAATTCAGCATGCACAAAGTTAGAATCTACGGTTACGGAAAAGATAGCTGAGAAGGAATTTCCCACAATAGACGATTACGCTAAAGATGGCGGCGAGGAACTTTTTACCAAGATGCATTGCGTTCTAATTACGAATCTTAACGAGTCTATAGGGATTCGATTAAAGAACGCAATGCATCTTGGTAAAAAGTTCCTCGCCGCCATCTTTAGCGTTATTGTCTATTGTTTGCATTTCTGCTGTAAAATCTCAATAAAAGCACAGTTGATTCCATTTAAGAATGTGATGAATCCTGAGAGTATGCCCCTCGACACCATCTCTTCCGTAATCAGTTGTAGAGGCACGGGATTCTTTTGGTTCTAGGGACAAGGGATTCAGCTCTTGTTTTATCAAGCCACGCAATCAGTCAGTTTTATCAAGTCAGTAAAAATGAGAGCACAACGTAATGTGATAACTGAAAAATACCGCACTAATTGGCCAAAAAAATATTTCAATACGAAATCAAAATCGTTCATAGTTTGTGAATTTGCAAAAAAAAATGCGTGGTCAATTTTAAAAAAAATGTTTAATTTATGGAGTACTTTCCATTAACGGACAATTTATGACTACAATGTTACAATGTTAAAGCAAATTCGTTGGGATCCATGGGGATTCAGCAAACCGAAAATTAATCTCTCTGAGTTAAGAAACCCTGAAGCTAAAATAGAAAATTCTTTTTCTAAGTGTGTGTGGGATGGTGGCTTACCTGAGGGGCAAATCACTCCCAAAACAGGTTCACGAGAATTTGAAATTTTGAAAAATCATATGATAAAGGGAGAGATTTTGAGCTTTTCGTGAGATTTTAGAATTTTTTTAAATCCTTGTAAGGATTTGAGGTGTCAAATATTCTGAGATTTGGCAAAATTTTTCGGCCGTTTAGAAAGATTTTGGGATTTTGAATTTTTTTTCTAGATTTCAGGATTTTGTCAAAGGTTTTAAGATTTTCATTAGATTTCTTAGATTTCACGATGTTTTTGAAAGATTTTGAGACTTCAGAAAAATTTTCAAGAGATTTTAGAGACATCATTTTGGTAAATCGTCAGAGATGAACAAGATTGTTTGGATTGATTTGCCCTTCGGGGTTACCTTCACCAAATCTTTGATGACAACTCCAAGTGGTAGATGAATCGGTTCTGCATCCATTGCCAACAAGCCTGTTGGCTGTGAAACAAGATTCTCGGCTTCCAGGGATGACATACGAGAATAAAAACTCTTGCAAGACTGATCAATTGAGCAGTTCTTTGATTGGGCACCAAGCCAATAAGACAGTTGGAATGGGAAGTACCATGGTCTTGGTAAACCATAAAGCCCTGGAAACACATGCTCGATATACCATGTTAAGATGCCGTAGAGGAACGTATCAACGATCAGCATTGCAAATACACTACCAAGGTTGAATTCGTCATTGAGAAGCTGAAGGCAAGAGAAATATTTATATTAACAAATAACGAAAATAATGATTTGATCAAAGTCTTAATCGTTAGGATCGATCGATCAAATCAGTTTCCTTTATATGAAAATTGTTTATATCGAATGTGAGAATAATGACCAATAATTAAACAGACTTTAAAGGGGCCTTCGCAACCGGCATGCCTTGCACGTGCCATCTCTTTGTTGTCGACCATTTTCATGGACCATTAAAATGGCGACAACAAAGAAACCACAAAAGGATGTCTTCAACAAGCATGCCGGTTACAAAGTCCACTTTAATTTGCTGATGGTAGAAATATTAAACAATTTTGGCAACTTTTGTTATATTTTCTGCTGGCTTGATAATTTAGATAATTTGAATCAATTGACATTGTTGTGGAGGGCCACAACGATCCATGATCAAAGTATAAACAATCATCTTCAGGCATTTCTCCGGGAAAAAATTGGCTATATTCAGCTAACTCCATTGGCAAGGGTTTTGCTTGATACGCTTTGAAAATTCATTTCGTAATTCATTACCGTCTTTTCTGCGAGATTGATTTTACACAGATTCCTGTGACTTCATTCACGCATTTCGAAATCAAGAATTGTATTCTAAATTCTGACTATCTAAATTTCAGCAAGCAGGTTTTAATTACTTAAAATGAGAATCTCTGTGGACGCCGACAAACATTTTTCTTTGGGGAGCAGAAGGCTTTGTAGGCATTCTGAGCCTCCCAATTCTACCACTTTCATAATCTGCGTGCAATCAAATAGATACAAAGTCTGTCATGTCTACCGAAAAAGGAGGTGGTACCAATCAAATACGCTCTTTATATTGGTGAAAATTACTGTAAAAAATAGAAAGTCAAGTAACGCGTACCGGACTTTGTGCAATATTCTCCCACTGCAGTCCTTTCCCATCTTGTTCGTAGAGAGCAAAATATCTTGCCCCAAGACCAAACGCAGTAGTTGAAAATAGACTTGCAAACGATTTCCAGCTTGATGCGACATTCACATGGGCTCCCTCTCTTATTGATATGAACACATAAGGCATGTACGTTAAGAAATAGATTATTCCACCACATGCTGCTGCCAGCTTTGCTTTTGAGAAGAATACACTCATCAAGAAACAGAACAGAGTCGTTGCTATAGATGACAATGTGAGGAACAGCCAAATGACAACTGGATCACTGTATGTCAAAATTCCACCATACTAAAAGAAAGAAAATGAAATTAAGACATGAAACATTAGCTTTAATCATTTCAGTTTCCGAAAATTAACACCATATGCAGGCCCATAGTTCTACTGCTATGGAGATAGAAAAAGAAGAAAGAAAAGTCTAATATATGATATTCGACAACTTTCTTTGGTTCATGCGAAGCTTAAATTCCACGAAGTCTATGAACTGAAAGTTCATCTCATTCAAATCTGTTTATGCAGTAACCTCAATGATCAATAGACCTTTTTACTTGCCAGAAAAGGGGCTTGGATCGAGCGTCCAAATCTGGTAAAGTTTGAGAAAGAAAACAAAAGCACAACCCCCGTTCAATCAAAGTAGAAACACTGCTAGCTGTGGCATGAAGTTGCTTCGGATCTCAGCAGATCTCAGAACACTTTTGAGAGAGTTAATCACAGATAACTTGGCTCAAATTGAGTTACGAATGTTACAGTTTATACACAGGCAAGTTTGATTCGCCTTCTGACCTTTTGCTCGTTGTTTTCGTTCATTGTTAGCTGATTTTGTTATGCAACAGTCTAGGCCCATATTTAATCAAAACACAGCGGTCTCTCGGCAAATATTTTTCACCGTTTAAGCATTTTGAGGCCTTCGACTGATATGTTGTGCCCAAATTATTTCAATAGGTGTATGCAGGTGTCTGTNGTCAACCCAGTGAACTTTACAATTAACAAAATACAAAGATACTAAAGGCTATACCAAAGTTTCTGTTGGTTTCTGTTGAAATCATTTCGAAGAGCATTTTGGTGGTTTAAAACTTAACTACATGAAGTCTTGAACATAGCCAAAAATCCCCATTCTATTTCCCCTGTCCTCTCTTCCATAACCAAAAAGTGTAGATAGCCATAATAAACAACTATTTGTACACTATTACCATAATTGAGCATGTGCTTCAAATCTGCCGCGCCGGTCTGCAAGACGAACGATCAGTTCCAGACTAAATGATTATAGTTGAGATTCGAAAAAACAAAGCTTTCCGTTATTCAAAATCAATTGATGATTTCGTTCTTCCAGTACAGTTAACTGCAATGCATCTCGACTTATCTGCGGTAGACTAAATTTGTTCGATATTGCCTTTCCTTTACAAGTCAACCTACACTTACGATACTTGTCCTAGTTTTCTCTTCTACCACCTTGACCATTATCTCTCTTACCGCTCAACCAAATCTTAGCTTTGAGAAGTTCAAAACTATGCGATGGTTTTGGTTAAGGTGGCAATACCGAAAACTACGACTAATGTCATCAGACTACAGTCTACTAAAGCAACACATGCAGTTGATATAATTTTATCTTGCGTTTCTAGAGTCAAGCAAAATAAGAAACATTCGGATAGCTCTAAAATCAAGATCATAGTGGACCCAGTTGGGAAACGGACCATTTCTGTCTATACAGTATTTGGTCTTCTCTCAAAGAGCACAGCATAGCAGGACAGTTAGAAACTAGGTACAAAATTTCAGTATTTCATAGAATAAGAAGCAATCACTTACTCGTCTTTCATATAGCAAGGATAAGGCATCTCTTGAATGTATAACCCAGGACTTGTTATATCATGACCAACAAGGACTTCTGATATTGCTCTTTCTAGCTGATCTTGAAGCCAAACAAAACCATAATAATAATAATTCAACCCTGAATGATGAGGGCCTGGGTACCAATGTCTGCTTCGTATTTTTCTGGTTGATGGCATCAGTTGTCCATTCATACGAATTCGGTACATCACGTGAGATGGGAGGGAACCATTTTCTTCAATATTGTCAAAGAGGATGGCTAGTGCAAAAGAAAATTGAACATCACAGAAATTACAAATTAGATTGCAACTTTCCTCCGAGTTAAAACTTTCCATTTATCAACGGCGTTTGTCACTTGTTCTACTCTCAGAGCTAAATTCAGCTGCAATTCCACTAGGTGCTAAATATCTGCCTCTGTAATTTTAGGGTGTGTTTGATTGGTACCAATTCTGAAAACGGAAGACTTGGTGGACTCGGAATTTGTGTTTGATTGACTCCGAAATTCTCAAAGCGGTAGGTTTGGTAGGTCTAGAAGGCCGTCTAAACCTTCTGCTCCAAAAGGCAGTAGGTTTGGCAGACTTTGGAGAAATTCTCGCTTTCATTAGCAAACCTTGGTGGTGAATCCAAAACCTAGCTACTGTTTCAAGATTTTTGTGTTTAATTGGGAAATATATTTCCGTCTCTGCAAAGTCTTCTGTTTTCAGAATTTGGTAGGTTTGGAATTACCAATCAAGCACACCCTTAGCAATCTAGTTCAGAAGCTGAACAGTAAGCACTATACAGTAAAACCCGCATATAAGAATCTACCTTTTTCAAACCAAGCTGTTTTGGTTCTTATGCAAATGATAACATCTATGAAGTTAGGTTGTAGGTTCTTAAATTACGTTCTTGAAACTTCTCAGAAACGTTGTTTTACAACAATGCTTCTTTCTTTGCAGTCTTTAAAATGTATCTGTTTAAAATCAAAATACTGTGATAGAGGATGAAACATTAGCAATGTGGTGGAATCAGACTTGTTTAGGCCTCTTGGATCAAATTGTCTTATTCTACATGATAATCAAATAAATGTTCTGCATTGTCACAGCTAAAACTATATCAATGCATTTGTTTTTCAAAATAAGAACCTAATACAAACACCAGGGTGAAAATGTACTTGCATAAAGGAGTAAATATTGAAGATTTCAGGCTGTAGGTTCTTATTCAAGGAAGGTTCTTATATGCAGGTTGTTACTGCAATTCTCGCATATCTTTATGTGTAGTTCAAACATTTATTGCACAGCTCAAGCAATAGATCTATGAAATTCCGGAAGACGATCTTTAGATTTATCGTTCTACCTTCAACATACATTCGCATCTTCTTTAATGGCCCATTTCACAGCAGCCAATGTTTTAGGATGTCTTTTGCACTTTGTTTTCTTTACTTTCACAAGTCGACTAATCGGCTGTAGAATTCCATTGTTCGCAATCACCAATCGCTTTGTACTGGCATGTGAATCAAAAGAAACAGATGCCATTCTTATAGAACCAGCTTGTTCTTTAAAGCCTGGTTCTTACTGCGAGATGAATTTTCATCGCTTTCCTTGTCGCCAATTTTTCAAATGCGATGAAAGTCCATTGCGCAGTGGAAACGACATGGCGACGACCTGGCGCTTTAATTTCACAGCGATGAGCATATATCCAATGAATTTTTATCGCATTTGAGAAGTTGGCCATGATAGTTCATCGAGAACTGGGAACCAGCCGTCAAATGGGGTATAGCTAGAAATCTTCACATTCTAAAACAGGGTAGTTTGCTGGATAAAAACGTTTCACTCACCTGAGAAAACATATTTATTGAACTTTTCTTGCTTCGATGAATTTTGATAATATTTCATAAGCGCATCTTCAGTTGGGAATCCGTAAAAAATATTCAATTTTAAGGGCTTCAAGATAGCAACCCAAGCACCAGCTGCTCTGTCAATATAAGAAAGTCTCTTCAGCATCTTGCTGGAGCCAGTTTTATCCAAAAGCAATTCTTCAATAATATCATTCATTTTATCTTGCGATATATTCAAATATTGTAAAATTGTTTCATTATAAACCATTCCTTTCTTAACATATGAATTATTCTTGTCCAGGTAGTTAGATATATTAGAACTCCAGTCTCTGAGTAGGTGAGGATAATGTTGTGAATATTGCAGTGCTTGTTTTAATATCTGTTGTGTGCTGTTTTTCTTCAGGTTCTCTCTTATCAGCCGGGTTGTGTTCATTAGTTGCATTGCAAAGTCTCTCGAGCGTTTGATTGACTGTAGTAGGTGACTGGCCTATAAATAAGAAGCATTGCAGTCAGCAGAAACAACATGCTTTAATCTGACTTAAGCCTGGTTCACACTAGGTCGTTGGAGTCGCTGGAGTCGTTGGGGTCGCTGGAACAAACGTCCCAAAAGACCCTTAAGACTAAATGTGAACGGCGAAAATAAACTCCCCAATGACCCTGACGACACCAACGACTGAGTTTTTGCTGTTCACATTCAGTCTTTTGGGTCTTCTGGGTCGCTCGTCCGAACGACCCCAGCGACTCCAGCGACTGCAACGACCTAATGTGAACCAGGCTTTAGAGGCGAGCAAGGGATTCTATTTAGGACATTGACAGCTGTGTATCCCTAGCGTACTATCAAGGTTTTCTATCGAAGGTTTCTATTTAATGAATCCTTTTCAAAGCTAATTTCAGAAAAGGTGCATAACACGCCACTCATATCGGTGAGTTTTAACACGTCAGTTCTCTTTCGGTAGATCAATGGTATTACTTTTTGTCTGAAAGCTCACAAAATAGATAATAATAGATTGTTTTCTAACAAAATTCCTCATAAGTGATAATAATAACAACGATGACGAAGATCATGATGATGATCATGGTCATAATAATAATAATCACTACATAATAATAATAATAATAATAATAACATAATAATAATAATCAGCACTGAAGCTACAAGGACGATAATTGAAACGAACAAGTAAATTAGGAACATAAGTTAAAGGAAAAAAGATGGCAAAAAGGGAGATTCTAGCAATTAGAAACAGCTGCTGAAAGCAGTGCGAAAGATGCCTCTCAGACTACAAATCGGCTAAAACCAATGGGGACAGCTACTGTAAGCTCAGTGCGTCCCTTCTTATGGTAAGAAACATTTCAGAATGATGTGTCGAATTTAGGGAAATTTTCGCTATTAAAAGTTTAGGAATATATCCCATCTTCAATGTCCTTTAAAAATCGTAAGATGAGCTTACCTTTGCAATAACCTGATCAGCTTGAGTCCCATTTGGTGCATACAATATCTTAGGATCACCGGTAAGTACATACAAAGACCATCTGAGCGCTCTCATAGAAGGTCCACTTCTCAGCATAAAATCGTTTGCATGGTCTTTTGCTTTGCCGTTTTTCTGTTTGTTGTCTGTGCCACAAATGATAGGGCCTACAGCTCGCCAGATAACTTGACCGTGGGCAAGCATTTTATCTGAATGACTTGCATTTGATGCGTGCAGAATTTCACTCATATTGAAATTAAGGTCAAGTGCAATCATGCTATATCTGTTTATCAGCTCTTCCACTTTGCCAATTTTTTTCAGCTAGAAATAAGGAAAATCGTTGAAAAGTACCCGATGAGAGTCAAACAAGGCATTCTGATATCGGCATACAAGAAAGGTTTATCAAGAAAAAGCCTGACCTGACATTTACCTATTCAGATCAGTCTAAAAGAGATCTCTTCCTATCTAAAAGCTCCCTTGCACATAGAAAATCTGTTACATTTCAAAGAACCGATATTTGAAACTCGTCTTTCTTGGCAGTATCCATTCTGGCTGTTCAGGCCTTTACAAAATCAGAAAATTTATATTTCATAACTCAGAGAGCCTTTCAGTTGCGGCAAAGACCAAGATATCAAAACCTAAGTTAGAATTTGATTTGAGCACTGGAGTAAAACCCTGTCACGGCTCATTCTGCATTTATTTTTCTAAAAAGTCTATCAAATACGGAGACATATTGGGACAACCGGTAACTGTAATAATACGATGTATCTACCGGGTGTCCCAAAAAAGTACTCCCGTTTAAAAAATCCCCAAAATTCGATTATCAAACCTATCATAAAATTTTCTTTTTGATCTGTTTTGTCAATGATCCAAATATATTTAAAGATGATAAAATGTTTGTTTTCGTTACTTAAATTATGTAAAATGACTGGTTACAAAAACCTTATTCTCAACTATACACTTTAATCAACAATGTAAATCTTGCCAAAGAGCCATTATTTTAGAATTCTTTATTATCCTTTCAAGCCTACAATGATAGTTTGCGTTTTCTTTTACATTTATGAGCAAACTAGAAGCTTAATTTACAAAAAGAAATTAATCTGGTAATCATCAGTGCTCTTTTGCAGTATGCTTCAAAACCAAGTAGCCCTAAAAAGAGCTAACTTTGCTAATTTCAAAACCAATCACAAGATCAGCTATACCTGGGAAAATAATTTGGTCTTTGATCTATTTGCCAAAAAAAGAAATTTAAAGATCGGCCCTGTAATCAAATTTGGGTGATTTTTCAAACAGGAGTATTTTTTTGGGACACGTGGTATGATACGATGTGTCTAGAATAATATTGCCCCCCCTCCCCCTCCCCCCATCTGGTTGCTGCAAACAATGATGAAAAAATCAAACCAAACTTTTTTGAAAGGAATACATACATGATCCTGTATGCGAATTATGACGTCGCGATAGTGCAGTAAGCTTTTTCCACTAAACTTTAACTAAAAGAAAAAACGTCAAATTAGACAAAAGGAAAACTTAAGGTAGTTTTCAATAACAAATAATCAAATATGAACACACCATCAGCTTCAACTATCACTGATCTGCACTCCTCTTATCAATACTGCAAACTCCAGCCCAGTTCCGTTTAATTTAAAGTTATTAGAATCTCGTTTTCTGTCTCCCATGTGATCTTTTGCCGTATATTCACCCGGCTATTAAATCATATTCCATTCCATTCAAAAATCAGTTTAATGGGCAGTTCCCAGGGAACATTTCATTTGGAATAATGATAATGGTGGTTAGTAACTTTGGGCAACAAGATGAAACACAACAAAAGATCTGCAGGGGAGAAAGATGAAATAGTGCAGCAAGTGGAGTAAAATAGAATCCAGTTAAGAAATTTTACCCTTTGGCTGCCCAACATCAACATAAATTCTCTGTGATGCTTTAGAAAAAATCCTACACAGTGACGGACACTAGGGGGCGAGGGGGTGCGGTAGCCCCCGCCCCAATAATGACGAAAACAATGATCTTTTGTTTGAAAACAATTGGAACAAACAATGCATTTCAACTGAAAAAATAGCTTCACCCCCCCCCCCCAATATTTAACAAAGTGTCCGCCACTGATCCTACATCTATTGGCAAATAATAAAACCACAAAAATTATGAAGGAAGGTAAAATAATCACCTTGTGCAGCAAGGAGGAGAAATTCAAACCATTTCTCAATTCGTTGGTGAGTGTTGCTGTTTGACTGGCAGTAAGATTAC
Organism: Aurelia aurita; assembly: GCA_004194415.1. Classification (NCBI taxonomy): domain Eukaryota; kingdom Metazoa; phylum Cnidaria; class Scyphozoa; order Semaeostomeae; family Ulmaridae; genus Aurelia; species Aurelia aurita. The sequence goes on from REGM01000005.1 coordinate 1,602,116, forward strand.
AAAGTCTTGCTTGAATGGTTTTCTGAAAATCAACAATTTCTCATTGAATGTTCAATCTCATTCTCGTTCAATATATACCCCGTTTACACTGAGCAGTCTACATCAGTTTAGGTTAACCAACGTTAGGAAGGAGCTGGATTAAACTAAACCAAATAGTTCAGAATTTCAATATATAAAGATGGTTTAATCAAGGCCCATTAAGCGAAGCAGCTTATGTTTATACTAATCTTAAAACCGATCTAATTTGCAGTGTGAACTGGGTGATAATTGATATCAAATAAAAACAGAACAAGATTTGAAGAACCAGAAAGAACTTCATCTTTCGTCAAATTTAAGAAATTCGAATATAGTTGCTCGTTCCTGAAAATCTGATCGGCTAAATTTTGACATCTTCTCGGTTGGGTAGTTTTTAGGGTATTCAATTAAGTAGTATTAAAAACAGCTGAAAGATGCATACTTTCGTACAAAGTGTCAAAATGACAATGCAAACATACTAACTTTTTGATCGGCTGTAGTATTCTGAAGTATCAAAATCCGTGAGAATTCATTACTACAAAGTGCACTGTGCAGATCTTTAGTATTGAGAAATGTACCCTGAAAGAAATTAAACTTTTGATAAAGTGATTCAGCTAAATGGGAACAAAACAAAGGCTTCAATTAATATCAATGATGTGTTACCAGTGGCACAGACTAGTAAAGGTATCAAGCACAACAATCACAAAATTCTTAGAACAACAAACTCAGGACTACTGAAGAAATTCTTTAAGTACTGGCTGTCTCAAAGAAGAACTCCAAGCTTGCCTGAAAACAGAAAAATAAGCTAAAATTTTGACATTTGAATAACTTATCAATTTTCTACTTTATACCTAGAAATAAGACCTCCAATTATTAGAGCTACGAACGATAGAAAAATATGGAACTCTTCTTTCTAGACACCTCTAAAGTTCACAACTTTTTATTCTGGTACACAAAACCATAAGGTTCTTAGAAGCTTTCTTTTGTAAAGTGCAGAAAGCGACAATTCCTTATCAGAATCATTTCTTGGTCTTTCCATTAGTTAGGCACGTTATTTTCAATGATAAGCAATTACTATAGTCAAACGAAAAAGAATGATAGCTTACAATAATCAATTTCTGTAAATTTGCTTGCTTCAGCTGATTTTCGGGCATCACAGATGAGCTTAGAATTTTCATCCATGTTGGTCCATTCAGGAGTGATGCAGGATCAAACATATACTGCAACAACACTGCACTCCGTAATTTTCTAACGGATTCTTTAGATGTCTCTCCGTGTCTTTTCAGGATAGCAAGAAAGTCATCGTATCTCTTTTCAAGCAGAAACTTGGACAACTATAAATAAAACAAAATTATGATTGAAAATCAAATGCATCGATCAAAAACTTTGCTATTTCTAGCAAAGCATAGAGCTTATAGTAAAAGGGGGTAAATAGATCCTTCAAGAGATGTTTAAGCTATTCTGCAACAACATTTGAAATGGACAATCTTTCCTACATTTTGTAAAAATTTGACGAATTTCCTACCGTACAGCTTTCATAAGAAAGAAGCTTTCGTGCAAATAACTCCTTGAACCTTTAGAACTAAATTCAAGCCCTGTTTTATCGTAGCTAACTTGTCCGTTTCAGCTACTTAGGGAGTTGTCAAACAACAACTATACCAAACAAGGATTGAGTAGCCTGCGTGCAGACTTTGGTCACTGGGGAGGAGGTGAAAGAGTTTCCTCTCTTTCACCTCCTCCCCAGTGACCAAAGTCTGCACGCAGGCTAGGNACTAAATTCAAGCCCTGTTTTATCGTAGCTAACTTGTCCGTTTCAGCTACTTAGGGAGTTGTCAAACAACAACTATACCAAACAAGGATTGAGAAATCAGTGAAAAACCTTTCCACGGCCATTGACCCTGTGGTCAACTAGTTTTTTAACCCCAGCAGCGAATGAGCTCAAAGAGGGGAGCGAGGGTGATATCCAGGGCATGAAAACCCACCCGACCATGCGACCGGGCGGTCGCAGGAAATTTTCAATTCATAACTTCCTGCAGGAAATTTGTTCAAATACATCTTTCTTTCTTGTGTATATCACTATGTTTCTCATTTTTTCATAATAAGGAAACGACTGATGAAGTCAAGCAAAAATTACCTAACATAAATTGTATCTCATGTACAAGTTGTATTCACATTATATACAACAACAATTATGAGATCAGTAAATTACTCAATTTTCTTTCGTGCCTTTTAGGAATCATGAATGGTTTCTTTTATGGGGTCCCAATTTCAGCGATCCCAACTTCATCCACATGTATTGTTCACGATGTCTTACTTGCATTTACATAAACCGGTTACACGAATTACTATCTTTGACATCTGACCTCTTTTTAAGAAAGCTGGATATTGTCCCATTTTTATTCTTGCAGGAACTTTAAGCATGATTTTTGTCCGGTCGCAGGAAGGAAAATAATTTTTCATACCCTGGTGATATCTCTAAGTCCTTAGTAAACAAGCCTGATTACCTCTGTCCCGTTGAAAGACGATTGTAATACAGCATCTGCTAAGGCATCTGGAAGTGACAAATTCTTCACAAGGATACCTCGAAACTCGGCTGGATCCTTTAGTATGCTTGTCAGCTTAAAGTCTGAAAGAAATTTCAACTGGTTTTAACTTCACATAGCAAAACTATGAAAAGTATATGAAAAAGTTGACAATCGTTTGAAATTTTGCTATTAATTAGAAAAAAAATGATTGTTTTAACTTATAATTTGAACCTCACGGTTTTATTCAAATAGTCATAAGGATTTTATAAATTTCCACTCGCATTTTTAGTTCATAGAATTAAGTAATCAATAAACGACCGCTGCTTTTTAAAGTTGGCCACAGCTACTGCAGTCAAACCGCTTTTCTGTAACCTCTAATTTTCATGACAAACCGGTCGAAGCCCTTTGACTGCTTGCTTGAAACGTTCCTTTTCTGTAAACAATGAACACCATGCCATTTACCGATTACCTCAGTGCAGTCTCGTTTACATTTCAGCTTGACTAAACGGGGTCAATCGCATTGACTGTCACTCCACACTTTGGAGGTGGTATGGAATGCTTTGTTGCGCTGATAAGCTTCTTGCAAACACATAATCAGAGTCTCGAATTACAAATTGAATAGCTTCGCAAATATTTGTTAAAACAAAATGTGATTACAGCGGCAGCCTCGCAGTGCCGAGTGGAACAGCCCTTTCAAACCCAAAGCAATATGATGTAATGTCAACAGATGCAAAACAGTACTATGATACAATCAAAAATCAAAAGCAATCAGATATACAATAGACAATAACGCTGAAGATGGCTGCTCGAGAGACCATTTTGTTTTTCTGCAAAGGATGCTGGTAAAAAGCTCCCTAACGACCACCTAACAACGTAAAAATGTTGGTATGGCGCTTCGACTAGCTGGCTCCAATAGACAATTCCAGAACAGATGGCGTCGAGGGGAATTTGACCAAGATGCATTGCGTTTGATGATCGAATTTACATAGAATTTACATATTGAAAGATGCCATAAACTTAGTGTCAAAACCATTGACACTAATATACAATGCATCTTTAGAAAAGGGTATTTTCCCCCAGACCTGGAAATTAGCCAGAGTAACACCAATTTATAAGGCGGGCGCTAAAACAGATGTAAACAATTACCGGCCTATCTCAGTGTTATCAGTTGTGTCGAGGATATTAGAAAAGATTGCACACGACCAATTAATGGAATATCTAAAAGGGCAAAACAAACTTTGTTTGAACCAGTTTGCATTTCAGAAACTGCATAGTACACTGACATGTCTATTGAATGTCATAGACCCATGGTTCAAGAACTCTGATGAGGGGAAAATAAACTTGAGTATATTCCTTGATCTGAAAAAGGCATTCGATACTGTAGACCATACAATCCTATTGTCGAAGCTACGAGAGTATGGTGCCGAGGGTACTTCCCACAGCTGGTTCACTTCTTATCTGACCAATAGGGAGCAGTTTTGTTATTTTGATGGGTCTAATTCCAGCAAAAGCAGCATTAAGTGTGGTATTCCGCAGGGCTCGTGTTTGGGACCCTTGCTTTTCATACTATACATTAATGATTTTGAGAACTGTCTGGAAAGCATGAACCCAAATATGTATGCCGATGATACATGTGTGAATATCGCGTCAGAAAACCTCAAAGAACTTCTAACAGATTTGAAAAACGAGCTGGAAAATATATCGAATTGGATGAGGACTAATAAACTTAGTTTGAATGCCAGCAAAAGTGAATATATGGTTATAGGCCATAGGCGACAACTGAATAGGGTAGATGATGATTTGCCAGACCTTGTCCTCAATAATGAAGTTATCAAAAGAGTCGACAAGACAAAATATTTAGGGATCAACATCGACGAAAGCCTTAATTGGAAAGAGCAGTACAAAACTATCAAAAACAAGCTAAAAGGGGGCTTGAGCTCCTTGAGAAAGCTGAAAAATATCCTTCCGCAAAGGAAACTTGACCAAGTCTACAAAGCTCTCTTTGAAAGCCATCTTCGCTATGGTGACATTGTTTGGAGTACTCTTTCCAACACCAAGCTGTCCCAACTGCAGCGACTACAGACCAGGGCAAAGAAGCTAATAGTGGATGCCAAGTATAAGGACGGTTGGAATTGTGATTGGCTCAATGTAAAGTCTTTGCTCTCCTTTGACAAAGGAGTCATGACATATAAAATTTTGCATGACCTCTGTCCCGAAAATCTTCGCCATAAGTTCACTGAAAGATCCATGATCTCAGAGTATAGAACCAGAAATCATGGAGATCTGCAAATTCCCAAAGTTAAGTTAGAATATGCAAAGCGAAGTTTCTACTTCTCTGGTGTCAAAAACTGGAATGATATCCCTGACAACATTCGAGAACAAGAATCAATCGCTCGTTTTAAAACAGGTTTTAGAGAGTATCTTTTGAACCTACAGGACCCAAACACGACCCCTTGGTAGAGCAGCAATTCTTAAAATTATTTTGTTTTCTTTTCTAAAAATACATTGTTATTAGTGTTAATTTTCCTAGCTGAAAGGTACTCGTGTATATAAATATTGATAAAATAAAATGAAAATGAAATAGCCTCACTGTTGATTCCATTAAAGAACGCAATGCATCTTGGTCAAATGCTCACCGACGCAATCTTTTCCGGAATCGTCTATTCGAGTTAACCTTGAACTCGAATGCAACATGGTTCGAAAGGAAACCTTTCCAAAGCAGAAAAAGTAAAATTTTGATTCAAATTGAAGAATAATTAAAGATTCGCGTTCGAATTACAAAATTGTCGTATTTGTTTACATTGATTACTTGTTCTGAGCTTTACCGCAGCTAGCTAATCGAAAAGGCAGACCAAAATTTTATGTCGTTAGGTGGTCGTCAGGCAGCTTTTTACCAGCATGCTTTGCGCCGCCGCCATCTTAAGCGTTATTGTCTATTATTCACATCTGCTATCTCAAAACATTCACTTTCTGGAACAAATTGCGATTTCCCTTATGTGTTCGAGATAGCGGATGTCAACGGTATGATACAATCCCCCGATATAAAAACAATCCCATACCCTACAGTGCAAACAGGTTTCCTCGTACTTACTTTTAATAAGGCGAACAGAATCTTGAGCAATATTGTTATCGTGTACAAGACCAGTGATGTCATCATGAAGATGACGTATCTCTTTGACACCTTGTATCTCATTGCTGCTGTAGATTTCAACGATATGACGGAGCAATATGTTTACACTGAAAGAGAAAATCGAAGAAATATTTAAAGGATACGATTATACAAAAGAATCAAGTTTAGAATAATAGATTTCCCAGTTAATAATGATGCGTTTATAAAACTTTACTACTTTACTCTGGTTGTATGTTTTGGACGGAAGAGACATTAAGGAAAATAAAGAAAGTTCTGAAAAACATCGCTCGATCCAGACCTTTTTGCAGAAAAGCTATAAAACGTCAATTATACTTTGTGATTGTCTATGACTTTCCGCCAGCTTCTCGTAAATCATCGCTCAAATTTTCTAAAGACAAAACTAGCCGAAAAAACGCTCAAGCAGAATTTAGGATTATGAATAAAGATCCAAGTCATCAAAGTTCAAAATTCTCCGACTGTATTATTTATCATGACCAATCAAAAGTGAATAATTTTTTGGCGCAACCGCCCAGTAGTTGGCGGTAGACTCCTTCGTGAGCTTCGGAACATGTGTGATCGAGAATGACTGCAAATCCCCATAATATTATTTACGTTATGAAAACTAAATGAACAGAATCATTGAAGATTCTGGCGTTGACTTACGTTGCATTTGGAAATTCTTGATAGCCATGCTTATTGACGTGGTTGTATGCATTAGGGCAAAATGATTGCAGGAGCGGTATTATTCCTGCGGATGGCATTGCTTTTGCTGCATAATGACCTGCAGAATATAAGCATTGTTTTAGTTGGTTTGAAACTCAGAAAAGAATACTCTATTATGTATCATTTGAATGTTGATGAATGATCGTAAAGTTAGTGCTCAATATCATCAAAAATGACACTTTACAATCAAAATTCAAAATGTATACATGTGAATCATGAATTTCCATGGTCGATTTAATAGGAATCAAGCATAAAATCTAAGGTTGGGTAGATAGAAAAAAAAAATTCCCTGCCTACATGTCTATATGAGATAACAGAACAAACCTAAACAGGCTTTTATACTCATGCTGGAACTATTGTTGTTCTCGTTATTGGGAATTTAGTAGTTTCTCACTAGAATCTGGCCAGAGACGTAGGAACCGGGGGCACTGGGGGCACATGCCCCCCCCAAGACTTTGGAATAAAGGAGAAATTGCCCTTGTTGTTTGAGGAAATGCCCCTTTAGCTTAATTAAAAAGTCCCCTTCGAGATGTTGTGCCCCTCCAAGCTTAAGATGCTTCCTACGGCCCTGAATCTGGCAAGTCATGAATTCTAAAAGGAATCAGGCATCCAATTAAATGCATCCAAGAATACAGTTTATTACTTACTTTCACTACTACTATATGGTGGTTTTCGGCTTCTAATCCCAGTCAGAATTAGAAACAATACCAGTGGTATGAGAACTTCAAAGAGCACCAGAAACTGAAAGAAAAACATCCGTAAATAATATTATGGATTTTCTGGATTAAAACACTGGGATGAAAAGTGAATATGGATAAATGCTGCTTAAAAACAAAGCAATAAAGGTCATATGATTGATACATATTATGGTTAAGGCTGTCTGATAAAAAATTATCTAAACGCTATCTTCTCCTCACCTGAGCAAAAGTATGCAAACATTCTAAATTACTTTACCGAATAAGTATTTGACTAATGCAACCAATAAATTTTTGATGATTTTCACAGTAGGAAAAACCACACCCTAATTTTGAGACAGGGTACTTTCTTTTAAATTTTTTTCTCTTTAAAGAACGCCAATCAACCAGCATCCTTTGCGCGCTTCGCTTGTTGCCTTTCGACTGCGGCGGCCATTTTAATATGACAACATTCTCTGCAAAGCGTGACCGCAAAGGATGCTGGTTGACCGGCGTTCTTTAAAGCTTTCAAAGGTCTACCTACCGTATACACCATTTATTGTAAAATCAGAAAAATTAGAAAATTTTCCATTATATATATACCTCCTCTAATGAATTTCATCTGAAAAAAATTTATCACACAAAATTTTTAACAATTCTTTGAAACTTTTGGTTGAAGTTTTCCTACGAGATATTTCCTTCCAAATCTTTTAATTCTGATCTATTCCTAGCAGCTTCCACACAGAAATCTCTCTGCATGCAAAACAAAGAACACAGTCTGTGTAACAACTAATGGCCACAACTTCCTGTTTATTGTTTCACTACATAATCAAGCACCAGTTAGGTAGCATATTTATCACAAATATAACCAAATATCTCTGTAGGGAAGTCCTTTGAGATTACAAGCTGCAACCTGTGCATTTAAACAGCTGTGTATCTGGTACTTTGGCCTTCGGCCCTCACATTTTCAAAAAGTAAACCCAGATATAATTAGACCTGGAGATATGGTAGCATGGAAAATTTTGCCAGAAGCTATATAATCATGAGCAAATTAGTGCTTCTTAATTCATAACTTTTACAGATAAAATTAAAGTTGGACTATCAATTTCTTAATCATTCACAATCAATTTTTCTACTTATAATACACAGGCCTTGCGCACATAAACATGACAAGAATTCTCCATCATAAGTGTACAGGAAGACAAAATCTGGAGGGACTGCCCGGTAAAAAGTCCATGAATTACAAAAATTTTTGCCCTTTGGAACTTATGGTGGATTTTTGCCCGAAAAAGGCTAATTTTGTAAATTTTTCCAACGTCAGTGGGCTGCCTTTCCCTGGCTCATATGCTTATGCTCAGATATGATATGATAAGAATTCTTGAGCCATATGAGAGACTGTACATTTTTTTACACAAGAATTCTTAAGAAACTAAAAAATATTCTCAAGAATTTTTAAGAATTCTTAGGCGGGAAACCATTTTCAGATGCGTAAGGCCTGTACTGCAGTATACTTCTTCAACAAAGAGGTCTTTAATAGGGTTCACCAGATTGGAAAATTTTCCTAGCAAACCAAAGATTATCATTGAGCTGAATGTACTTCAAGGTGTATATCAAATTTGATTGTTGCATTCATATCATGCAGAATTTTGATGCACAGCAAGCAAACTAACAATCTATGGTTCCTCCTAATTTGAGGTGTTGTGGTATGGTGCAGTGGCGTAATTTTCTGACATTGCAGCTAGAATAGTTCAGCGGGCAGTGGTAGCTACAAGCCACATCAGTCAGGGTTATGACATGGGGCTGCGGACTTGACTATAGCCCTTTGTGATCCTAGTTTTTTGTGCAAACTGCAATTTCACTCAGTTTCATCAGATGATTTCATCATTCCCTGAAACACAAGGCCAGGGGGCAAAGGGCAAGGGGAATATTCTTTTTTCTGAGAAAGGGCAAGAACAGAGAATGGGATATTTGTAAACTGGTTTGAAAGTCCTCTCCAACAATAGTGCCCCCCAACCCCATTTGGATACACAAAGGCTCCCAGATTATTTACATTATACGTTTCATGCCCTTTATTTCGATATCTGTAATTTTGCATTTGCACATGAATGAATTTCTCCCGGTACAGGGTACAGTAAGCATGCCATTTCCTGGACCCTTGATAAACAATATACTATTTTTGCTTATAATTCATTTATTCAAATTAGAGCCACGTAGGACTGTGTGGCGGTATTGGTTTGGTCTACCATCTCCGCTCGCTTCGATTCGTTTCAAGAAATTCTCCTGCTAGCCTAATCATTTGAAGTGCAGTCATATGTTCTTCCTTACCGGGGATCTCTTCTTTAGAGTATAATTCTTCCACAGCAAGAGTCGTAGTTGAAATAAAAAGCCCATCTTCGTGGATTACGGCCTCTGAAACGGTACAAACCAGCCGGCCCGAATGGCATAACCAACAGCGTCCGTGGTTGACAGACTCCTCAATTAAATTTCTGCCAGATGGCTTTAGGATCTGATATAATCTTCAGCCATATGTTACTGTTAGTACAAAAATCTTTCTTCAAAGTGCATCAAGTCCACTGATTCTCACACAACAGAGCTTTCCTTGTCTGTGCTTTCTAGGTTCAGCGTACTTTCGCGTTTGATTTGATGCTAAATAAAAATTTCAGCTCCTCTTGTTTTGTTTTGAAATTCACAGCATTATTTGGGAATTGTTCCTTTCTTTTCTTCTTTTGTTCGACAGATTGATTACGAGGCCAGGAGCTTGGCAGCAGCGTTGCAGCGTTTCTTTGAATCCATGGGTGATAGAACACTTTTTCACTCCAGTATTTGTATTAGACTTACGACAAGAGCCCTTGTTTCGCTATATGACTACAACAACAACCACCCACCACCGCTGAATAAATTAATAATTTACAAATTGTTCAAAAACCAGGACAGCCAATTTTGTGAATTTTGAAAGTGTTGCAAAGAATGTAAAGCAAAACGGTTTCCAGCATCAATTGAGGTACAAAAAATAACCCCGAAAGATCTTGAGACAAAAAATACCCCCTTTGAACATCAAAGCAAACATGCACGCACGCAAATGCAAAATATTTTTCAAAACGGCTCAAAGACTGTTTCTGCTCATCAGCTCTGCCGAAGGGCAACCCTACATTATAACTTCTGCGGGGGCGTAAATCGTGGCGGGGACGCTGCGAAGGAGAAACGACCGCAGAAGTTATAATGTTTTATTGAGCGCTGATAGACCACGGAATAGACTTGGAGCAAGTCTAGACCTTGAGGGCCCTTGAGCCTTTATCCAAACATGTCATGGAGAATTATTGCCAACCCCAAAAAGTTGACGCCATTTGTCACGAAGTCGAGTGGTTTAAGCGAATAGGAAAAATTCACTTTAAAATTGCACAATATACAATTAACACAATAATGAATCAAAGTCATACGTCTATACTTTTATTGTTCGCGTTTGATGAGGCCCCATTAGGGTAAAAGGGATATGGGATATTTCCGGAAAAAATGAAAGGGATAGGGGATATTTCTAGAAAAAATAGAGGGATATGGGATATATGGATGTGGACTTAAGGGATACAGGATATCAGTGATCATATATATGTAACAGTAAAAATATCAAATATTCATACTCTAAACCCTGCGCATAAAGCTTTTCATCAATTTTACATAGAAAAACATCGTGAGGGTGGCGATTTGAATGACTGAAGCAGAAATTTTTCAAGGTTCCAAAGTTTGCGTTGCCCAGTCCCCTAGACCGCGACCGCGAAGACAAAAAATGTTGTTGTTGCCGTGGCTGGTGCTACCAAGATAATCAAAATGGCCACTTTGTTAAAGATCATTCATGATATTACCAGAGACGTAGAAACCGGGGGGG
>REGM01000005.1:1613675-1624122 GCA_004194415.1 Aurelia aurita
GACCAAGAGATTTTTGCCAATCTCTGTGATCAAAGAAATAGGCAGATTTATTAACTTCTCCGTAAATGGGTCCAACGGATCACACCAACTATAAATGAAGCATTTCATTCGATGATTTTAGAAAGATGACTCAAAGCTGAATATATAGAAGTACTTTAGAGACTTAGCTTGGAGTATCTGATGTATTGAGATAGTTGTGGGCATCAGTATACAAGTACAGGCCTCGCGCACATTAACATGGTTAGACGTTTGCAAAATTTTAAGTAAAAAAGAAATTTATTGTGAAGAGGACAAAGAGAATTACAAGTTAAGAAGTCTTAGGAGAAAGCAGCTAAGAGGCAGGACTAAGTTTGGAGATAAGAAGAAACAAGAAGAGAAGGATTAATGTTCTGGATAGCGAAAATTTTGCTTTGTTTTTATGACATCAAACTTTAACTTCATTTTTCTCAAAACAAGGATTTTGCCAGGGTTCGCGTTTTGTGTCCAATGTAACTTTTGTCAGAATAAAGATATCTCAACCTAATTTTCAACTTATGTTCATCATAATGTATATTATGCACTAAACCATTAAAAAATCCAACAGATCATAAGAAAAAAACATTTTCTTTTTTGTCAAATTTGAACAAAAAACTGCAAATTTGTTCATCGTCGCAATTTTAAAAATAATTGAAAATGTGGGTGTAAAATTCTTTCGCATTTTTCTTTGAATTATATGGCTTGAAAGGAACTCAGGGTACTTTGCTGTAAATCCACAGGGAAACCAGGAAATAATTGTTGCTAAAAATAAAATTTTTAAAAAAATTGTCTTTCTTTGTCCCCTGTGCGCATGGTCATTTTTGTGCCCCGCGAAAGACTGCGTATCGCGGAGCACAGGGGACTAAGGTACGAAAATGACTAAGCGCACAGGGACAAAGAAAGACAAATTTTTTTACAAATTTTATTTTTAGCAACAATTATTCCCTGGTTTCCCTGTGGTAAATCTGCCGTGGAAATTTGTAGATATCTTGATTATTTTCAAAATGGCGGCATTTATTATTTCTGAGGCTGTGACGTCATCAAATTTCTAAATCGTAAACCAGAAGAGCGACAGGTTTCTCCTTGCGACCATATTGTAGACCTTTATAAACTATGGTTTTCTTGAAGATTGTATCATTTTTCCTCTATTGATTTAGGATTTACGACGATTTTAATTTTTTCAAAATTTTCCATCAATTCTGTCGAAAAACTTATAAATGCCGCCATTTTGAAACCAAGCAAAATATCAAAAGATTTCCACGGCAGATTTACAGCAAAGTACCCTAAGTTCCGTTCAAGCCATTTAATTCGGAGAAAATTGTAAACGAATTTTACACCCACCTTTTTAAAGATTTGAAAGATTTGAGCCTTATGCTGTAGTTCATGAGGGATTTTGCCGCAAAACTCGTTCGGCCGTATACTTTTACCCCTGAACTGTTTTGTGGTAAAATCCCTTACAAAATCTATATCCCTATATCACAGCAAATCAATACAACATGGACCTGGAACATGGCTGCAATACCACACCCTCCTTCGCAGAGGCTGTATTACTGAATCCTATCATCCGTCCTATCCGTCCTCCGGTAATACAGCCTCTGCGAAGGAGAGTGGCGATACCATATTTTGAGTGCTGCATCGCGTGGTGAAAATTTGAAAAAAAAATCAATAATAGCGGCTATTTGACGAAGAGGTCGTTTGATTGCCAGGCACTAGAAATACGATTTAAATGGCGCGAAAACAAGGACTCCTGTCGTAAATCAAAATGTGAACTAAGAAGTCGCAAGACCAAAAGACAGAATGCAATTTACACGTCATTCGGTAGTATTTAAATAAATATAAAACAGCACACACAAGGCATGCAACGATATTTTGTGGTGAACATCTTACTTTTCTTTCATGAGCGAACAATATACAGGTGTAAACTGATTGGTTAATTTCGAATCTTGCAACTGAGAACAAAACATACATCTAAAGGACCCACTCACATCAGACAAATGTACATTTTCAACACGAAATCAAACTGAAATCATTAAAAGTAACTTGTCTAACTGAGGATGCAAGCAGTTGCACAAAACGACGTCAAATTAAAGTAAACTTGGACCGAAGTAACTTTAGCTCTCAAGGAAGACAAAACTCCATCTAAGTTATTAACCAATACATCACAGAGTGCAAAAATCTCCGAGTAATCGAGATTAAACAGTATGTCTTGAGCTAACTAACACTAAATGATTTGAACTCAGATTCCAGTAACTTATTCTCAGGTTTTAGGGCTGTATGAAATAACTCTTAAGAGCTTGACAAGCATGAGAAAAATCGCAGCAAAATGACGAAGGAGGGTACGATACAGGCTTGGTAATCCTATCCTATTGCATTATACGAGCCTAAATTTTGCCAAAAAAGAAACTTTGAAATTGTGACAAATCCTTATTTGATTCCAACGTAATCAGCGATTAAAAGCTATGGCTAGACGACAGAAGGCAGGTATTGATTTGAATTTAAAGCTACTTAGGGCATGGATATCCGCATTATTTTTGTACGAGTTCCTAAGATCAGCATTGAGAAGCAGGATAATTGAATTGAGTAAAAAATCTAACGTTCGTTTCAAATGTCCATAATCTATAATTCGTCTTTGTCATCTTTGTCGTCCTTTGCTTCTTCCTGTTTTCCTTCACCGCCTGCACCTCCTTCTGGGCCTCCTTCTGGGCCACCCTCTGGGCCACCTGGACCTCCTTTACCACCAGCACCTTGATATAATTTACTAACAATTGGTGTTACAATATCTTCAAGACCCTTCTTCTGCTCTTTATATTCTTCTATTGAGGCATCTTGGTGACCATCAAGCCATGAGATTGCTTTATCTACAGCTTTCGTAACAGTGTCTTTATCGTCACCTGTCAGTTTGCTTCCTAGCTTGTCTTTATCGTTGATTTGATTCTTCAATGAATAAGCATAACTCTCCAATTCATTTCTAGCTTCAACCTTCTCTTTAACTTTTTTGTCGTCTTCTGCAAACTTCTCAGCATCGTTAACCATCCTTTCGATGTCTTCGGGTGACAGCCTGTTCTGGTCATTTGTGATGGTAATCTTTTCTTTGTTGCCTGTTCCCTTGTCTTCAGCAGTTACCCTTAGGATACCATTGACGTCAATTTCAAAGGTGACCTCAATTTGTGGCACACCTCGAGGTGCTGGTGGGATGCCATTCAAGTCGAATTTTCCAAGGAGATGGTTGTCTTTAGTCATGGGTCGTTCACCTTCAAATACTTGAATGGTAACAGTTTGTTGTTGGTCAGCAGCAGTCGAGAAGATTTGGGACTTCTTTGTGGGTACAACAGTGTTTCGGGCAATCAGCTTGGTCATTACACCACCAACTGTCTCGATTCCAAGAGTCAATGGGCAGACATCAAGCAAGACAAGGTCACCTGTCTCTTCTTCACCACTGAGAACTCCAGCTTGTACAGCAGCACCAAAAGCAACAGCTTCATCAGGGTTGATTCCTCTGCTTGGCTCTCTACCATCAAAGTGCTTCTTCACCAGTTGCTGTACCTTGGGAATACGTGTAGAGCCACCAACAAGGACAATCTCGTCAATTTCTTTTGGTTTCATACCTGCATCTTTCATGACCTTTTTCACTGGCTCGATTGTTGATTTGAAGAGATCATTGTTCAGTTCTTCAAACTTGGCTCTGGTGAGGGTCTCTGAGAAATCTTCTCCATCAAAGAATGATTCAATTTCAATTCTCGTCTGATGTTGAGTACTGAGGGTACGTTTGGCTTTCTCTACTTCACGTCTCAATTTCTGAACAGCTCTGTTGTCTTTCCTGACATCCTTGCCCTTCTTTTTCTTGTAAAGTTTGATGAAATGCTCCATAACTCGCTGATCAAAGTCCTCTCCTCCAAGATGAGTATCACCATTTGTCGCCACTACCTCAAACACACCATTATCAATTGTCAGCAGAGAAACATCAAACGTACCACCACCAAGATCAAAGACAAGAATGTTCTTTTCACCTTCTTTTTTATCAAGACCATATGCAATTGCAGCAGCAGTTGGCTCGTTGATAATCCTCATCACAACCAGACCAGCAATGACTCCGGCATCTTTTGTTGCTTGACGTTGTGCATCATTGAAGTAAGCTGGTACAGTGACAACTGCATGGGTTATTTTCTTGCCAAGATAAGCTTCAGCAATTTCCTAAAATCAAATTAAAAAATTAATTACTAATCACGTAATAATGGTAGGCTTCAGTCATGAGTACATGTATTTGGAAACACCTATTCTCAAGGAATATGTGGAAAGTCAGTTTTGAATTGTCATCAATGATTTCAGAAGTCTAACATGTTTAAGCATCATTCTTTCCACTGTTCAATAATTATACACACAAGTTAATACATCCTTTTTAATTGTTTCCCATAAGCTGATATAGTGAATAAATATATTCACAAGTATGCTGCCATGATTGGAATTTCTTTTTTGGTTCCTGCCAGGATTGCAAGGATAAGCACGTGCAAGTAATCCACTGTGCTATTAGCCGCAATAAAATAGTCTGAGAAGTCTGAGGTCTACCAGATTGCTATCGAGCCTCCATTAGAGCTATGAAGGTGACGGTGCAGTTTTCAGTGTGTTTTGTGTAATAGCTGATATGTTCATTTCGTTTTGAAAATTTATCTAGCTTAAATCAGCAACTCCGTTCTGAAGTTATTGGAAATATTTTCAAGAAGGCCTCTTCGGGAAACCTCTAAAAGGCCTGAAATCTAGATCAAACTTACCTGAAAAATTACCTGCCTCACAGCAATGACTTTCCTAAGAGCACGACAAAATATTCCATGGCATGTTATCCTCAAGAGGATAACATGGCAAGCAATTGTATTTATCGTTGCTGCAAGGCAGGAAAAGCAATGCAATTTGATCATCATTTTAAACCCTTTCTGGCGGTTTTTTAAAGTGGCCATCTCCAGGAAATAGTTTCCCATAACATCAGAAACGAATGGCTAATTTATGCCACATAAAATTGGACAATCCAATTGAACATTTCAGCTAAACAAGACATTCGCCAATACCATTTTTTTGGTATTACGGTAACAGTAGCCTTTCGAATGCAGAACTTTTTTCTGCTTCACCCAAGGGTATATATTGCCTGCACAGGAAATTCACAGGTGTGACTAAAACTTATGAATGTTTGGTCACACATTTCACCCTGGTTTTTGTCATGTTTTTTAACATGCGGGACATTTTCCAAATCAGCCATCATGGTAATTTAGTCCTGGACATTCCCCCGGAAAAGAACATGATTTAAAAAAGAATCACTTCCGTTGTACCTTAAAAGCAATATATACTAGGAAAAAAGTCAATTACCTTCATTTTGATAAGAACCATAGCACTAATTTCTTCAGCAGCAAATTGCTTCTTCACTCCTTTGACATCAACAACAATATGAGGTTTCTTGCTTTTCTCTATGACTTTGAATGGAAAGTACTTTACATCATGTTGCACTGACTTGTCAGTCCATTCTCGTCCAATAAGACGCTTTGCATCAAATACTGTGTTAGTAGGATTGGAAGTAAGCTGATTCTTTGCTGCATCTCCAATCAATCTCTCACCTTCAGGTGTGAATGCTACATACGATGGTGTGATTCTGTTACCTTGATCGTTTGGAATGATTTCTACCCTTCCATTTTTGTACACACCAACTCTGCAAGAAAATTAATGCCATATCATCACACTATGAACCTTAATTAAGTTGAGTTAAGTTGAGTCCTTCTCTTGTAAAGATAATTTTTGGTGTGCACTTTATGGGCTGGTTCCCACTGCGCGATGAACAATCATTGCTTTCCTTGTTTCCAATTTTCAAATGCAATGAAAGTTCATCTTGAACTGGGAACAACCTTCGCCTGTAAAGCCCAATTCACACTGGTCGCAAAGATCAGGCTTTACAGTCAAATGTCATTCCTAGTCCAAGATGAAATTTCATTGCATTTGAAAACTGGCAGGAGGAGATAGTTTGTCAGGCAGTAGGAACCAACTTTCCACGGAATGTGCAATGGTAAACAAGCTCGTCTATAAATAGAACACAGAAAACACTCAGACAGCATTGTGTCTTTGGCTATGCATTATTCATGGCATATGTGGCAACCTTTGATTTCAAAAAGGTATTTTTAAACTTCTTTGCTCCTTGCAAATGCAAGCTTTTGACCTTGCACAAACTAATTTAAGGAAAGAAATAATTTTGTGCAATTTAAGGTTTAAACAACTGTTTTCATTTAGTTTATGTACTAATGGTAGGCTTCAGTCATGAGTATATGTATTTGGAAACAGGAATTTAAGGTATATGTGGAAAGTCAGTTTTGAATTGTCATCAATGATTTCAGAAGTCTAACATGTTTAAGCATCATCCTTTCCACTGTTCAATAATTATACACAAAAGTTATATAATACATCTAGTTTAATTTATATATTTTCTTGTCATTTGGTCCTGATTGCCCTGATTGAGTGTTCCATAGAAAAAACAAGTGAAAAAAGAGATTTTTCCAGTCAATTCCAGCATCTTTTATTTCAATTGTTTTCAATCAAAATGTCTTTGTTTTACCCAACGTTGGGGGGTGGCCGCACCCCCTAGTGTCTGCCTCTGCATGGTCCCCGTCCCATATACCGTCTACAGTAAATTGAGTAACATTTCTCAATAACAGGAAAGTTTCTTGATCAAGTAACTAAAGCTTTCTACTCTTTAGTAATACCCCCCCCCCCCTCCCCCAACCTTGGAAAATTATGTGTTCTAATTCCTGACCCCCTTTATTTACTTTCAGGAAATTTCCACCTGCACATTTACTCCAAAAATTGTTTATTGGGATTTGAAAAATTTTCACCCACACTGTTGTTTATTCCATCTATTCCGGACTTGAGAGTAGTTAATGAACTGCTCTCTGATCTAGTACAAATTCCTTCAATTTCACTGTACCAGTAAATCTTATTTAAAGTGTTGAACTAAGGTATTTTTAGCTGCTGAATTTACTAGTGCCCTCAGAAATCTGCAGTTTTTCTCATTTTTGTCATTCTAAAATTGGCAGAATTTGTACTTAGATCAGGGAACAATTACTTGATTGAGTAACCAAAAATCTTGTGTGTGTGCTTTGAAATCTGCTACTTGATCTGGGAACTGTTCTTCGATTGAGCAACTGTTACTCAGTTTACGCAGTGTATCTCTGTGCGAACATCATGACAACATAGTAAAAAATAGGCCTCTTGTTTTTAAACAATTACTACGACATAACAAAACCTCAATGCTGCAAAAACGAACTTTCAAGCCTGGCCAACTATCGTATCACACAAAATTTTCTATGCTTAGTCTGTTCGAATATTTTCCAATTTGATTCAATATTATCCTCATGTTTGCTGCTTTCCTTCCCATAGCTAATAACTGTATGTAAGAATCTTATGATATCAAATTGACCGGATAATTGGCATCAAAATCCAGTTGTGAAAGTCTTCCTCTCAATCCTATCAAAGCCAAAGAAGATTTCTTTTCTAAAAATGAAACTTAAAATCATTTTGGGGTTGTTATCTAACTGAACCAACAGCGACTATTTGATACAATGTCAGTAGAAAGCAGTGTTACCTGGTTTTAATTGACTTGGTTTTAGCTTTGGCTTAATATGTAAATAGTATAGTGGCTTTTAGGCCCAAAATTGGGCTCACTTTACAGTGACAAATTTTATATTTCCTGTCCTGGGCTGCACCTTGCTTGGACTTGAAAATAAGCTGGAAAGTGTTGAACATTGGTTTTATACTAGCAGATCATCTAAAAATCTTTCAGATAAATAAAAAGCGAACATAAATGGGGTACAACTTAGGCCAACTTACACAGAATAAGTTGTTCCGAGATCAATTCCCACAACAGTTCCAATGGCGTCTTTTTTGTCATCTTTCTTCTTCTTGTCATCTTCACAATTGACACAAACTGCGGCACAGGCCAACAGCAATATAGCTGCAACTTTTTTCATCTTTATACCTAAATTATTTGCTTCTATATCGATTAAATCTTTCCTGCAGTTTCGTCCCCAACCAGCTGAGCTTTGGCTTGATTTCAAAGAGGCCTATTAACGTTCACGTTTCTAAATACTTGCATGCGCTTTGCGTGTTGTGATCTGATTGGTCACTTCTTCAACATTTGGAACATTCTGATTGGTTAACGTATCGCTAGCCTCGTTTTGGTCTTCAGCTTCGAATTGTTTCGAGTCGTGATGTGTCGGAAGATGGTAGGTTTCTGAAGTGTTAGCCATAAATTCGCAATTTAGCAATTTACGACACGACTCCTTGTTGTTAGATCTATGAGGACGAATGTGATTCGAGGATGATACAATTCTACTGGTGCAACGTACTGATTAAATTTCGTAAGCTCAAATTTATAATTCTTGATGCATCGAAAAGTTGTACTGTTATTCGTGAATTCGAAATTTATGTAAGGGTGATTCACATCTTTACTGGTATAATCTCTATATACCAACTGAGTTTTCATAAGCTTCGGTAAAATTGAATTGCTTTGCAGGGGTAGGTTTCTATATTTTTAGCAAAACATTAGAAATTTAGTCAAGTTTCATCACCGACGAGGCCATAAGGGGTATTTGAAATATGAAATAATTCAGAATTTTCGGAGACGATACATAATACATAATTATTCAACTTTTTAGTTTGGAAATATGAAATAATGATAATTGTCAGATATGAAATAAGAAATCGTAAATTTCGAACGAAAGTGAATCAGTCGATACTTATGAACATAGTTATTATAGGAAGTTTTCCTATAATAACTATGCTTATGAATAATTTGAAAATTTTTATTTCGAAATATGAAATAATGGTAAAATTTCAGAATGAGATATGAAATAATCTTACCCTCCCTAACAGGGACTAATCACTTTCCACAAAAATTGTGATGTGTCGAGAAATGGTGCTCATTTTATACTGGACACCTGTAAAAGAACATAGAATCCCGGAGATCCCGGGGGATTCTTGNAGATATGAAATAAGAAATCGTAAATTTCGAACGAAAGTGAATCAGTCGATACTTATGAACATAGTTATTATAGGAAGTTTTCCTATAATAACTATGCTTATGAATAATTTGAAAATTTTTATTTCGAAATATGAAATAATGGTAAAATTTCAGAATGAGATATGAAATAATCTTACCCTCCCTAACAGGGACTAATCACTTTCCACAAAAATTGTGATGTGTCGAGAAATGGTGCTCATTTTATACTGGACACCTGTAAAAGAACATAGAATCCCGGAGATCCCGGGGGATTCTTGACCTTTATTAGTACGGGGGTGTGCCCACCAAGAAATATTTCTCACACTGCTCCAGCATTTTTCCTCCAAATGATAGCCGGCTCTAGACAATGAGCAACATTGAAATAACAACTTGCTACAAAATACCCCTTTTAAAAACCGGCTCTAGAAAAATTACCGTCTTTCTATACCCGGTGCTAGAAAAAAGAGGCAAAAATAATACCGCAAAGTAGGGCACATCCTTCAAGTAAAATACAAAATTAAACTTAGGATTGCCGTAAAGGAAAAACTTGGGAAAACAGGTTTTTTAACTTGTTTTCTTATGGCAAACTGACTAAAAATACCATAGGATCCCTAGCCTGCGTCACAGGCTATATGGTCTGTGACGCAGGCTATAGAATCCCCAGCACCTGTTGTTCTCTTTACTCGAGTAGTTCTGAGAAATTCTTAAATTTGAGCTTACGAAATTCAATTAGGATGTTGCACCCAGGGGCGTACGCAGCACTTGAGAAGTGAGGGGGTCTGGGGGCGAAGCCCCCAGAAATTTTTTATTGACCACGCCCTTCAGACGCTCGGAAAATGAGGGCTACGCCCTTTTAGTTAAATTTTGTTTCATAAACGTGGCTGCAATAGATACAAAATAGGTAGAGCGCTTTGTAAACTTTGCATAGAAAATTGATACCAGAGATCATTAGAAGTAAAATAAAATAATTCATATTCAACAAAAACAGTCCAGCATATCATGAGTATACGAATTACAAAATTACCTTTCTTAGCTTTACAACGACATGATTCAGTGCTGGTAGCTCAATATTCGAGGAAATGTCTATTGCAATTACTTATCAGAATCAAATTGTCCAGTCTGTCAATGGCATCTTTTGCAAGATGCTGTTGTCACAGGAATTGTTGCTTTAATTTGAATTATTTATGGAGGTTGGGGTACAGGCTCTTCAAATCACTTTCCCGATAATGTTTTAAAAGTAGTGGCAAATTGGAATTCCTCTAGCCAGCGGTGTGTCCAGGCTAAGAAAACTAGGGGTATTGAAATGAGGGGGTTTGGAGGTCAGGCCACCAGGAAAATTTTTTGAGGACACGCCTTCTAGTTTGTCTCAGAACGCCTCTCCCAATATCGTTCCAGCATTCTTGGAAA
>REGM01000005.1:1624724-1679898 GCA_004194415.1 Aurelia aurita
AATAATTCAGAATTTTCGGAGACGATACATAATACATAATTATTCAACTTTTTAGTTTGGAAATATGAAATCATTATGAAATAATGATAATTGTCAGATATGAAATAAGAAATCGTAAATTTCGAACGAAAGTGAATCAGTCGATACTTATGAACATAGTTATTATAGGAAGTTTTCCTATAATAACTATGCTTATGAATAATTTGAAAATGTTTATTTCGAAATATGAAATAATGTTAAAATTTCAGAATGAGATATGAAATAATCTTACCCTCCCTAACAGGGCCTAATCACTTTCCACAAAAATTGTGATGTGTCGAGAAATGGTGCTCATTTTATACTGGACACCTGTAAAAGAACATAGAATCCCTGGGATCCCAGGGGATTCTTGACATTTATTAGTACGGGGGTGTGCCCACCAAGAAATATTTCCCACCCTGCTCCAGCATTTTTCCTCCAAATGATAGCCGGCTCTAGACAACATCGGTGAAAAGTATACTCCAAAACGTAAAAATCAAACTGAGCAACATTGAAATAACAACTTGCTACAAAATACCCCTTTTAAAAACCGGCTCTAGAAAATTACCGTCTTTCTATACCCGGTGCTAGAAAAAAGAGGCAAAAATAATACCGCAAAGTATGGCACATCCTTCAAGTAAAATACATTGATGTAAAGGAAAAATTCGGGAAAACCCGGTCTTTTAACTTGTTTTCTTATGGCAAACTGACTAAAACGCAGGCTATAGAATCCCTAGCCACTGTTGTTCTCTTTACGCGAGTAGTTCTCATAAATTCTTAAATTTGAGCTTACAAAATTCAATTAGAATGTTGCACCAGTAATTATCATCCTCGAGTCACATACGTCCACATAGATCTTAGAACAAGAATAGTAGTAATTTCCTAAATTGCGAATATATGGGCAATACTGCAGAACCTACCATCTTCCGACACATCACGATTCGAAACAATTCAAAGGAAGCTGAAATAACCAATACGAGGCTATGATACGTTAACTAATCAGAATGCTTCAAATGGTGAAGGATTGACCAATCAGATCACAACAATCAAAGACCATGCAAGTATTTAAACGTGACTTTTTTAGACCTCTTTAAAATCATTCCAAAGCTGAGCTAGTTGTGACGAAACTGCAGTAAAGTTTTAATTGATTTAGAAGCAAATATATTAGGTATAAAGATGAATAAAGTTGCAGCTATATTGCTGTTGGCCTGTGCCGCAGTTTGTGTCAATTGTGAAGGTGAAAAGAAGGAGAAAGATGACGAAAAGGACAGCATTGGAACCGTTGTGGGAATTGATCTTGGAACAACGTACTCTGTGTAAGTTGGCCTTGGCCTAGTAGAGTAGTTTCTGGTATTTTAGGACGTTGGGTATTTTGGTACATTATTCAGAAAATGATGGTCTGGGAATGAGATCCATAAGTTCCTTTTTGACTTGATGCAACTCTTCCAACCAGGGGCTTCACCATGCTTAAAAAGGGGGATCGACTCGATGAGGAATTACGTCCTGAAAGGTGTACCCAACCATTTGTATGCTGGGGACAATGACTACAATTCCAGTTTTGAGGCCTTGCTCATTAAGGATTGTGCCACAACTATTCATCAACACAATTTAAAGCTCCTAGCAATAGAAATGTATAAAGCCAAAAATGATATGAGTCCTGGATTCATGAATGAGATTTTCAAATTTGATACAACAGCTTATGATCTAAGAACAGAAAAATTTTCATCTAGGACTCCAAAAACAGTTTTATATGGTACAGAAACAATAACCCATAGATGCAACCAAATATGGAACAGCATTCCAAATGAAATTAGAATGGCTAGCAGTTTAGAAATATTCAAAGCTAAAATAAAGCAGTTTTCCATCCCTTGCATTTGTAGGCTCTGTACCCCGTATTTACAGAATCTTGGCTACATTAATCAGATTTACTAAAAATCTAAATCTAGATATCGTTTTCGTTTCGTTTTTGCCACTTTACTATTAATTATGTTTATGTGTATTAATTATGTTATGTTTGTTGGTATTAATTAGCTGATTCTTGCATTTATGTATTGTAATTAGCTATCTTACCTATTTACCAACGTTAAATAAAGTATGAAAAAAAAAAAANATATATTCCTATTCATAGAAAAATCTGAAATTTGCAATTATGCTGATGATAATACAATATGGATAAAAGGAAACATAATTGATAATATAATACCCCAGCTTGAATCTGAAATTAATCTTCTCAATGGATGGTTCAATTCTAACTCCATGCTTTTAAATGGTGATAAATGTAAATATATGGTCATGCAATCAAATACAAAACATTCCAATCCAACTCAAATTAATATAAACTGCCATCCAATTAAAAACTCTTCCAAAGAAAAATTACTGGGAGTAACAATAGATAGTGAGCTTAAATTTGATAAGCATATCAAAAATATATGCAATGAGGCTGGTAAAAGAATTAGTGCCCTTGCAAGATTAGCACCCTACATGAATGAAACTAAACGAAGATTACTTATGAAAACATTCATAACGAGTTACTTTAATTACTGCCCACTTATCTGGATGTTTTGTAGCAGAAAAATGAATAACTTAATAAACAGTATTCATCGAAGAGCACTAAGAATTGCTTACAATGACTACAATTCCAGTTTTGAGGCCTTGCTCATTAAGGATTGTGCCACAACTATTCATCAACACAATTTAAAGCTCCTAGCAATAGAAATGTATAAAGCCAAAAATGATATGAGTCCTGGATTCATGAATGAGATTTTCAAATTTGATACAACAGCTTATGATCTAAGAACAGAAAAATTTTCATCTAGGACTCCAAAAACAGTTTTATATGGTACAGAAACAATAACCCATAGATGCAACCAAATATGGAACAGCATTCCAAATGAAATTAGAATGGCTAGCAGTTTAGAAATATTCAAAGCTAAAATAAAGCAGTTTTCCATCCCTTGCATTTGTAGGCTCTGTACCCCGTATTTACAGAATCTTGGCTACATTAATCAGATTTACTAAAAATCTAAATCTAGATATCGTTTTCGTTTCGTTTTTGCCACTTTACTATTAACTATGTTTATGTGTATTAATTATGTTATGTTTGTTGGTATTAATTAGCTGATTCTTGCATTTATGTATTGTAATTAGCTATCTTACCTATTTACCAACGTTAAATAAAGTATGAAAAAAAAACACTTCCACCCTAGTCCACCCCACCCCCTAGCGATGCCCTGGCTTCAAACCTCATCAGCTAGCTTTTGTAATAATTCCAGCCTGTTGAGGCTTTTTAATTCCCAAAACTTCTCACATTTGTTTCAATGGCATTTCAATTCTGTTTTTCTTTAAACTGGGAAAAGTTGATGATTACTAATTTCATACCTAAGACCTTAAAACTCAAACAACATTTAATTAATATGAGCGAAGAACACAACAAAAATAGTGCGAAATGCTAGCCTTCCTCTTCATTGTGTTTTTGCACAACAAGGAATTAAATGACATATGTCTCGCCATGATACTATGATTATGAAATTTCTGTTGATCGCCTCACGTGATCATAAATTTAAAGACGCAAGATTGTAACGCGGGTCATCTCGCGTGTTTTCATGCATTAATAATCTAACATCGTTGCATTAATTAACAATCGTGGCATTAATTTTTATTGCTAAGGCAAATCTTTCACGGCTTCCCATTCATTCACCGTAGCTTTACTTCCTGGAAAGTCCCACTTTCTGACGTGTTCCATTATCATACTTCTTTGACGAGTTCCTTGTTCCGACTTTTAGCGAATTCCTTCTTCCATCACTTGTTCCGAGTTTTGAAATTTGACGAACTTCCACTGCCAAGGAGCGACGGGAAAGATTTACCCTCACTTCACGCGCTCCTTCGCTGTTTCTTTCCCTTCGCTCCTTGGCAGTGGAAGCTCGCTGCGCACCACAATAGAATCACGGAAAATAACAGGAGGTTGATTTGATACAAAAATAGAATAAATTACCAAATAACAAAAACTACAAAAATCAACAGTTAATCAGGTTTCCCTGTGGTGTATGGCAAGCGAAACAGCGAAAATCACCAAAATGATATGGCATTAATTTTCTTGCAGAGTTGGTGTGTACAAAAATGGAAGGGTAGAAATCATTCCAAACGATCAAGGTAACAGAATCACACCATCATATGTAGCATTCACACCTGAAGGTGAGAGATTGATTGGAGATGCAGCAAAGAATCAGCTTACTTCCAATCCTACTAACACAGTATTTGATGCAAAGCGTCTTATTGGACGAGAATGGACTGACAAGTCGGTGCAACATGATATAAAGTACTTTCCATTCAAAGTCATAGAGAAAAGCAAGAAACCTCATATTGTTGTTGATGTCAAAGGAGTGAAGAAGCAATTTGCTGCTGAAGAAATTAGTGCTATGGTTCTTATCAAAATGAAGGTAATTTACATGTTTCCAAGTATATAATTCTTTCAAGTCACAATAAAAGTGATTCTGTGGAAAATCATGTTCTTTTTATACCCAAATAGTAACATGAAGGAGATATTCTTTCTTGCACGAGCAGATGTCTATCGAAAGTAAGGCAGGGCTCGATTCAATACGTAGTCCTAGTTCTTGCAACAACAACAACACATTTTTACACTTTTAATTGAAAGATTTTATGCTCCTCCGCACTGGCGTATTTCGTGCTGTAAAAAGAAATTGAGTGAAAACATTGGGACGAGTGGAGTAAGTCTAAGGCAGGGCTGCCGTCACTTGAAATTAGACTTATTTATATAAATTAGACTCATCACAAAGGCTCCTGGAACTTGTTTGTCACAACTTAAGTTTTAACAACAGCAACAGCGAGCCAAAGTCATGGACTTACGTCAGGAGCCTATTTTAAAACTCTGCGTACAAAACAACAAACAGGCAGCTAAACAGAAACCTGGCGGCAAGTGGCAGAAAGTACAGATAGATTTTACCAAGCTTATTAATCACAAACCTGTGTTCTTAAGAGATCATACTCTTTCATTATGCGCAATAACAATTTTGTGCAAAGCCTGGATGTTTCTGTTTTCAGCTGACACCGTGGGATCATGAATGACCTAACTCTGAAACTCTGCCAGTATCGGCGTAAATAATTAGATCGAGCTGAAGAGCTAGCAGTGGAAATCACCGATTGTTTTGTACGCAGCCATATTTAGTCTGCAGTAACAAGTTATTATCTAAAATATCAAAAATTAGCTGCGCTAAAAGATCTTTGCTATATAGCGGATGTACCAAAAAACGCTACAGATCCGAAAAATTCTAATGCAAGCTGTTTCACACACATTATCAAAAGAGTATTTGTATTCAAATCTGCACGAGTTAGAACAAGATTTGATATTGCCATACTTCTAATGTTCCATCTTTTCCTCTGTCGCTAGCAGCTCTGGTTTTTGACCAAAGAGCAAATTTGAAGCTTGCCGATTTTTAGCTCTGCAACCAAATTACCAAATTTACGGGGGAATGTATCAAAATTTTATCTAAATCTTGCAGATATAAATAAAAATGTTCTTTTAATAATGCGTTTGAACAGCGTGCATTAGAATTTTTCAGATCTGTAGCATTTTTTCTTTGGACGCACGGTAGGGGCATACAAACGTGGGAAACCTGTAAAACTTGAATAGCGTGAATACTTTCAAGGGATAGGAAAAAACCCTCTTAAAATAATACTGACAAATAAAACCGTACAAAAACTACTAGGTTTGCCATTTATAACAAAAGATAGCACCAAGGAGAATTTTACAATATCAATTATTGACTGACCCCCTGGAACTTTCTACCAATCAAGGAGCAATCTATCGTTTCATGGACTGATGACAGCGAAACAATTTTGAAATCGCCTCTGTCTGTTATCGTTGCTCTTGCTTTGTTTTGTTTTGGCGCTAGTCTGTAAACAACAATCAAAGATACGCTCTAAGCAGGCCCTCTTTTAACATACTGGCTGAGTGGGCAATTGCCCCCCTAGTCCCTTCTTTAGATCTATTGTTTTACCTTTTCAAACAATAGGCCTATTGTCCCTTTTAATCAAGGAAACAATTGATTGCCCCCCGAGTCCTGGTCCCTTAATCCCTTAAAAGAGGTCCTGCTAGGCTGTACACTATTTGCAGCGTTGCGTAGCTACGCTGTCATTTAGATCCGACAAATCGAGATTTTTGGGTGAGATATATATATAACTTTGTAAACCAAGATAACAAAAGTACCACAGGGAAACGAGGGACTCAGCACAAATTTCGCTGACATCAATAATGGAGGACAGAGTGCAGCAAAGTGTCTGCAGTGAGCGACCACACACTTGCATTGGGCATATTATTAGAACAAACAGCATTTTTGTCCGTCAGGTACATACAATACTTTTCGTTATCGTAATTGTAGAATTTATAGGATTTGTTGTTCACCATTTTGCTGCTGGAAGGTATAGAAGAGGTGTAGGTAGGTCTTCTCCAACAATAATAACAACCAACGACTGACAACATAACAGGTATAACGGTACGGTGGGCCTAAACAGTTTTGAAATAGCATAGCCTCCAAATCTTTGGCATCTTTAAAAAAACATTGCATGGATGGTTTATGCATCTTTTATTTTATTTTATGGCTTGAAAGGATCTTCAGGTATGGTTCTATAATCCTACATGCAGCAGTTCTGATATCTTGATTATTTTCAGATTTACAGCGTCTTCTTTGCTTGGGCCAATTTTGAGAATGTGACGTCATCAAAATGCTAAATCGTAAACTAGAAAAGCTACAGATTTCTGCTCACTGTCATATTATAGACCTTCATAAACTATGGTTTTCTTGAAGATTGTACCGTTATTCATCTACTGCATGTAGGATTATAGAAACGTACCTGAAGATCCTTTCAAGCCATAAAATAAAAGGAAAGATGCATTAACCATCCGTGCAATGTTTTTTAAAGATTTGGAGGCTATGCTTTTTGAAATTCGCTTTTAGCTAAAGATGGTAGTATAAGAATCATTGCATACTGCATAAAGATTGTGTGGAATTGCAACGCAAAATGATAGGTACCTGTTCGGTTAGGCCAACATGAATTACTTTTCAGTCCTCGTTAAAGACCCTTTCCTGACCAGCATCCTTTACGGCCTTCGATTGCCAGTCCCCACAGCTTCTAGTCGTTCGTATTATATTCTGACATACAGAAAATAGCACAGTTGTAATCCGTCTTAACCTTCGACTGAAATCGCGTAAATGGTCAACAAATTATATCAATAGTCTCTTTAGTTCATAAACAATGTATTTAAGCATGTATTTTCGTACTGCATAATCGGAGTTTTGGGAATTAGAGGAAAGAAATTTAGGTTACAATGGCATAGAGAACGATCAAGGAGTAGAGAGGAAATCGGAGGAAATTATCTCATTTGCGGTAAAGAAAGCATCAGAGATCGAATATATTTTAATTATTTTTATGATCAAGCATTAAACTCGACAAATAAATGCATTTAGAAACCCAAAGATTAAAACTGAGAAATGTAATGAACTGTACCTCAGTCGTTGGATTGGACTCCTCTTGTTCGACAATAACGGAAATATATGCCAGAATAAGAACCGGTAAGTGACAGGTTATCGATTCAATTTGGTCTACTTCCTCTTAGGGAACATATCTGCAGTTATTTCTCGGACATCCACTTTGACTTGTGATGAGATTTGGAAGTATTCCTTCGTCATAGGACTGAGTTGTCAGTAAACCGCCATATTTTGTGTGTGATCGAATGAACACAGGACTTATTACATCGTCGTACGCATCACAGTTGATAAATTGGCGGTAGTCTCATTTTGATGAGAGACCACTGGGACACATTGTAATCAGTCTAGATACAGCCACCTTAAGTTTTGTAAACAATAACAAAGGCGTGCAAAGGTTGCCGGTCAAGAAAGGGTCTTTAAGTATATAGATTTCCTCTTGCTGAGTGACAAAAGCCAAGATCACAGATAGAACTCATCACAAAGACAGCATTCAGAACTTTCGTCAGAATGTATTGAAACATTTATTGTCAAATACCATGCCAATCAATTGCAACATCTAATTAGAAGTTGAACAACAAAAGAGTCCATTGGGAAGACAAAGAAGTAAACAATAAGTTGCAATGTGATTGAATTCTGTATGACTCGGGGACTCGTGGGATGTTGTGTGATCAAAACACAAATGACCTTTTGAAAATTTATCTTCATATGAGCTTTTCAAAGGGGCAAATCACTCTCTGGAAATCTCGAACATTTGCTACGGAAATCCTTTTGTTTCTTGATTAATCCCTGAAATCCTCTAGAACTCCTTTTTTTCTCCTGGAAATCTCATACGCATTTCGAAAAAGTGATACATACATACATACATACATACATGATTTATTTGATTACGCAGGTCATCTAATTTAGGCCACACTAAGTGCAGATGTGGACCTGCGGCTAAACAAACTATAATTATTATAAACTTTATTGTCCGTAATGTTACTAAATAAAAAGGAATATTGATATAGGATAAAAGGTACTAATAGTAATAAAAGTTCTTGTTCTTGTTATTTACCATGCAACTTTCTTTTTCAAATGAAATTCTATTTATTATTGATTTTTCTGAATTTATTTTAACTTTAAAAGCTTGAGTGCTAATAATAGTTTTAAAATCCTCTGGTAGACTGTTCCACGCAAATGCTGCTCTGTGTTTAAATGTTAGTCTCCCAATCTCTGTCCTTGGTCTGGTGATTTTAACACGGTTTGTATTCCTAAGATTGTAGTTTGAAGGATCACGCTCTACAAGACGATTTATATCTGCATGGTTGCGACCAAAGTACGCACTATGGGCAAGTGATAAAATCCTCTTCTTGTAGAAGAACTTCAGGGGTTGCCAATTTATTGACTCTAGAAAGTCTTCATTGTTATGCTGGGCTGAGTATCCATGTATGAGCTTTGCTGCTCTTTGGTGTATTTCTTCAAGATTGTTAAACAAAGATGAACTACAAGATCCCCATACTGCCATGCCGTATAACACACTAGGAAGCACTGTTTTGAAGTAAATTGCTTCAAGAATTTTCTTTTGAAGAAAACGAATCTTTTTCAGAGCTTTGATTTTGCCATTAAAAGACAGGCATATTTTCTTTATTTGGCTTTCCCATGACAACCTATTGTCTAGGCGCAGACCAAGGCAGTCACTTTTAGATGTGTACTCTATTATTGCATTTCCGCACATAAGTGGCCGCATTGGGCCAACAAAGGGCGTCCTTGAAACAATCATAGCTTCAGTTTTTCCATCGTGAATTGATAACCGATTCTGACCACACCAATAACTAATCTCATTTAAGATCCTTTGAAGCTTAATGTGAATGTCGTCAACGTTCTTTCCTATTGTGTAGATAGTGGTATCATCTGCAAACAAATAGGCTTTTCCACTTTTTATGCTTTCAGGAAAGTCATTCACGTATATTGAATACAGCCTTGGACCAAGGAGTGATCCCTGTGGTACACCAACTGTCACTGGCCTCTGCTCTGAATCCTCTCCATTTATTCTTGTAAACTGACTCCTGTTTGTTAAATAATCCTCTACGAGTGAATACACGTTTCCACATATACCAACAGCTTTAAGTTTTTCCTTCAGAATGGCTAAATTGACTGTATCGAATGCTTTTCGAAAGTCCAAAAAGATGATGCCTACTATATTTCCTTTATCTAATTCTTCCTTCCACATTTCTGTTAAATGTAGCAACAATGTTTCTGAGGAGCGGCCTTCCTTGAAGCCCCACTGTTGATCACTTGAAATTTGAAGGTCTGTAAGATGGTTATCTATTACCTTACATGGGATGTTCTCCAGCAATTTCCCGGGGATACTTAACAAGGAGATGGGCCTAAAATTTGATCTGTCCATGATAGCTCCTACTTTGAAGATGGGTTTTAGGCAAGATGTTTTCCACTGGGTAGGATATTTCCCACAAATTAAGCTTTTTTTGAAGATGTAAAATAGCCCCTGGATTATACTTTCCCCTGCTAGATGAAGGTCCTTGGCTGATATGTTGTCAGGGCCTGTAGCTTTTCTAGGATTTAGTTTCTTTCTTAGAGTTTCGGATATCATTTCATGGGTGACAGTGTGTTCAGCTGTAGTTGGTGTTACCCTTACGATGAATTGATTGCTGGTATCTTCCTGGAAGTCACCATGTACTGCAGCTAGGTCTTCCCCAACTTCAGTGAAGANAACCAGGACACTACTTCGTTAAGCTTAGCTTCTCAGTGTCCTAAAACTACCTTCGGATGCTAGGTAGCAATATAGAAAAAAAAACTATATAGATATGTAAATATATAAATGCAAACTGCCCACATGATTATGTTCACAAACTGCATCGTAAGCAAAATCTCCAACATCTATTCCGCTGCACTTACTTAGCTTCATTAACAGCTAGTTCTAAAGTTATATTGTGTATTTTCTGTAATGTGACCATACAAGTAGGCCTCCCAGAAGGAGGCACGTGATCAACTAAAAACAGGAAGTTTCTCGATGAGGTTGCGGCCAGATTTTCCACAAATAACATAGAAAATCGGGAATTTTTTCGCCAATATTTTCCAGCGAAAATGTTGATAACTTGCAATTTTTTATCTACTGAAGCTTGCGAGGGTCTTATGAACTTCAGGATATTTAATTTTGTTTTCAGGAAATTGCTGAAGCTTATCTTGGCAAGAAAATAACCCATGCAGTTGTCACTGTACCAGCTTACTTCAATGATGCACAACGTCAAGCAACAAAAGATGCCGGAGTCATTGCTGGTCTGGTTGTGATGAGGATTATCAACGAGCCAACAGCTGCTGCAATTGCATATGGTCTTGATAAAAAAGAAGGTGAAAAGAACATTCTTGTCTTTGATCTTGGTGGTGGTACGTTCGATGTTTCCCTGTTGACAATTGATAATGGTGTCTTTGAGGTACTAGCAACAAATGGTGATGCTCATCTTGGAGGAGAGGACTTTGATCAGCGAGTTATGGAGCATTTCATCAAACTTTACAAGAAAAAGAAGGGTAAGGATGTCTGGAAAGACAACAGAGCTGTTCAGAAATTGAGACGTGAAGTAGAGAAAGCCAAACGTACCCTCAGTACTCAACATCAAACGAGAATTGAAATTGAATCATTCTTTGATGGTGAAGATTTCTCAGAGACCCTCACCAGAGCCAAGTTTGAAGAACTGAACAATGATCTCTTCAAATCAACAATCGAGCCAGTGAAAAAGGTCTTGAAAGATGCAGGTATGAAACCGAAAGAAATTGACGAGATTGTTCTTGTTGGTGGCTCTACACGTATTCCCAAGGTACAGCAACTAGTGAAGAAGCACTTTGATGGTAGAGAGCCAAGCCGAGGAGTCAACCCTGATGAAGCTGTTGCTTTTGGTGCTGCCGTACAGGCTGTAGTTCTTAGTGGTGAAGAACAGGTATGTGATATGGTTATGATTGACGTCAGCCCATTGACTCTTGGAATCGAGACAGCTGGTGGTGTAATGTCCAAGTTGATTGCACGAAACACTGTTGTACCCACAAAGAAGTCCCAAATCTTCTCAACTGCTGCTGACCAGCAAGAAACTGTTACCATTCAAGTGTTTGAAGGTGAACGACCCATGACTAAAGACAACCATCCCCTTGGAAAGTTCGACTTGAATGGTATCCCACCAGTACCTCGAGGTGTGCCACAAATTGAGGTCACCTTTGAAATTGACGTCAATGGTATCCTAAGTGTAACTGCTGAACACAAGGGAACATGCAACAGACAAAAGATCACCATCACAAACGACCAGAACAGATTGTCACAGGAAGATATCGAAAGGATGGTTCATGATGCTGAGAAGTTTGCAGAAGACGACAAAAAAGTTAAAGAGAAGGTTGAAGCTAGAAATGAAGTGGAGAGCTATGCTTATTCATTGAAGAATCAAATGAATGACAAAGACAAGCTAGGAAGCAAGTTGACAGGTGATGATAAAGACACTGTTACGAAAGCTGTAGATAAAGCAATCTCCTGGCTTGATGGTCACCAAGATGCCTCAATAGAAGAATATAAAGAGCAGAAGAAGGGGCTTGAAGATATTGTAACACCAATTGTTAGTAAATTATATCAAGGTGCTGGTGGTAAAGGTGGCCCTGGAGGCCCAGAAGGAGGCCCAGAAGGTGGTGCAGGCGGTGAAGGAAAACAGGAAGAAGCAAAGGACTACAAAGACGACAAAGACGAATTATAGATTATGGACATTTGAAATGAACGTTAGATTTTTTACTCAACTCCTCAATTGTCGAGCTTCTTAATGCTGACCTAAGGAACTCGTACAAAAAGAACACGGACATCCATGCCCTAAGTAGCTTCAAATTCGAATCAATACCTGGCTTCTGTAATCTAGATCTAGTTTTTAATCGCTGATTACAGTGAAATCAAGCAACGATTTGTCACAATTTCAGAGTTTCTTTGTTGGCAAAATTGAGGCTTATTTTTAGTTTGGAGTTCCAGTGAATTCCTCAAAGTTTAAAAGCACGTGGTACATATGTTTGCACTCTCATTGTTCGTCACTTCAGTTAGATGAAATGGGATATTTTTTTCGATTTGACCAACGTAATTTTGCACTCGTAGATAAAAGCAATGCAATAGTAATGCTATATTGTGTATATATTGTGTATTTATACATCAAGCCAGTTATATTGTGTATTTATACATCAAGCCAGTTATATTCTGTATTTATACATCAAGCCAGTTATATTGTGTATTTATACATCAAGCCAGTTATATACTGTATTTATACATCAAGCCAGTTATATTGTGTATTCATACATCAAGCCAGTTATATTGTGTATTTTCTGCGTAATATAGCCCTATGTGCAACAAACAACCTATATTTAAAAATCAAAGATGGCGGGCTTTGTAATCAACGTAATATCAACAACTAAATTATAACAATCCCGCGAGAGCATCAAGATTTTCTAGATATTACTAATACGATTTTCTGATAGCCAATTAAATATGACATAAATACAGGAAGTTTCCCGATGATGCTGCGGTCAGATTTTCAACAAATAACATAGAAAATCGGGAATTTTTTCGCCAATACTTTCCAGCGAAAATCTTGTTAACTTGCAATTTTTATCTACTGAAGCTCGTGAGGGTCTTATGAACTTAAGGATATCTAATTACGATTTCAGGAAATTGCTGAAGCTTATCTTGGCAAGAAAATAACCCATGCAGTTGTTACTGTACCAGCTTACTTCAATGATGCACAACGTCAAGCAACTAAAGATGCCGGAGTCATTGCTGGTCTGGTTGTGATGAGGATTATCAACGAGCCAAAAGCTGCTGCAATTGCATATGGTCTTGATAAAAAAGAAGGTGAAAAGAACATTCTTGTCTTTCATCTTGGTGGTGGTACGTTCGATGTTTCTCTGCTGACAATTGATAATGGTGTGTTTGAGGTAGTGGCAACAAATGGCGATGCTCATCTTGGAGGAGAGGACTTCGATCAGCGAGTTATGGAGCATTTCATCAAACTTTACAAGAAAAAGAAGGGTAAGGATGTCAGGAAAGACAATACGGCTGTTCAGAAATTGAGGCGTGAAGTAGAGAAAGCCAAACGTACCCTCAGTACTCAACATCAGACGAGAATTGAAATTGAATCATTCTTTGATGGAGAAGATTTCTCAGAGACCCTCACCAGAGCCAAGTTTGAAGAACTGAACAATGATCTCTTCAAATCAACGATAGAGCCAGTGAAAAAGGTCTTGAAAGATGCAGGTATGAAACCGAAAGAAATTGACGAGATTGTCCTTGTTGGTGGCTCTACACGTATTCCCAAGGTACAGCAACTAGTGAAGAGGCACTTTGATGGTAGAGAGCCAAGCCGGGGAATCAATCCTGACGAAGCTGTTGCTTTTGGTGCTGCTGTACAAGCTGGAATTCTTAGTGGGGAAATAGAGGTATCCGATATGGTTTGTTGTGATATCAGCCCATTGACTCTTGGAATCGAGACAGTTGGTGGTGTAATGACCAAGCTGATTGCCCGAAACACTTTTGTACCCATAAAGAAGTTCCAAATCTTCTCGACTGCTGCTGACCAACAAAAAACTGTTACCATTCAAGTATTTGAAGGTGAACGACCCATGACTAAAGACAACCATCTCCTTGGAAAATTCGACTTGAATGGCATCCCACCAGCACCTCGAGGTGTGCCACAAATTGAGGTCACCTTTGAAATTGACGTCAATGATATCCTAAGTGTAACTGCTGAAGACAAGGGAACAGGCAACAAACAAAATATCACCATCACAAACGACCAGAACAGGCTGTCACCCAAAGACATCGAAAGGATGGTTAACGATGCTGAGAAGTTTGCAGAAGACGACAAAAAAGTTCAAGAGAAGGTTGAAGCTAGAAATGAATTGAAGAGTTATGCCTATTCATTGAAGAATCAAATCAACGACAAAGACAAGCTAGGAAGCAAACTGACAGGTGACGATAAAGACACTGTTACAAAAGCTGTAGATAAAGCTATCTCATGGCTTGATGGTCACCAAGATGCCTCAATAGAAGAATATAAAGAGCAGAAGAAGGGGCTCGAAGATATTGTAACACCAATTGTTAGTAAATTATATCAAGGTGCTGGTAGTAAGGGTGAAAGTGACCCAGGAGAATGTGCAGGCGGTCAACAAAAACGTATTGAAACGGACAAGGAAAACATCAAAGATGATAAAGACGAATTGTAGATTATGGACATTTGAAATGAACGTTAGATTTTTTACTCAACTCAATTATCGGGCTTCTCAATGCTGACCTAAGGAACTCATACAAAAAGAACATGGATATCCATGCCCTAAGTAGCTTCAAATTCAAATCAATACCTGGCTTCTGTAATCTAGCCATAGCTTTTAATCGCTGATTACTTTGAAATCAAACAACGATTTGTCACAATTTCAGAGTTTCTTTTTGGCAAAATTAAGGCTAATTTTTAATTTGGAGTTCCATTGAATTTCTCAAGGTTTAAAAGCACGTAGAACAAAAGTTTGCACTCTCACTGTTCGTCACTTCAGTTAGATGAAATTGGAGATTTTTTCGATATGACCAACGTAATTTTGCACTCGTAGACAAAAGGACGGCAATAGGAAAGTTAAGCCTGTATCGTACCCTCTTTCATCATTTTGCTGCAAATATTCCCATGCATGTCAAGCCCCAAGAGTTATTTCATACAGCCCTAAAACCTCAGAATGAGTTGGTGGAATTTGAGTTCAAATCGTTCGATGTGAGTTTGCGATTGAATCTTGATTGCTCGAAGATGGTTTCACTCAATGAGGTATTTGTAAATAAGTTAGATGANTGCACTCTCACTGTTCGTCACTTCAGTTAGATGAAATTGGAGATTTTTTCGATATGACCAACGTAATTTTGCACTCGTAGACAAAAGGACGGCAATAGGAAAGTTAAGCCTGTATCGTACCCTCTTTCATCATTTTGCTGCAAATATTCCCATGCATGTCAAGCCCCAAGAGTTATTTCATACAGCCCTAAAACCTCAGAATGAGTTGGTGGAATTTGAGTTCAAATCGTTCGATGTGAGTTTGCGATTGAATCTTGATTGCTCGAAGATGGTTTCACTCAATGAGGTATTTGTAAATAAGTTAGATGAAGTTTTTGTCTTCCTTAATTTTTAAAGTTATTTATTTCTAACTGGACCTTAATTTGACGTTGTTTTGTTCATATACTTGCATCCTCAGTTAGACAAATTACTCTTAATGATTGTAGTTTAATTTCTTGTTGAAAATGTACATTTTTCTAATGTGATTGTGTCCAATAGATGTATGTTTTTTTCTCTGATGCTAGATTCGAAGTGAATCAATCAGTTGACTCAGCCTGGTTCCCAGTCGTCGATGTTGCGGAGGAGACAAACGCGTTTTTTGTTAAGAAAATGGGTTAAATTGTGAAGGAGAAGGAAGAGTTCAACATCGACTCATTTGAGATCTCTTCCCTGGAGTCCAGTCCCCTTAGCCGAAAATGACGTCAGGGAACCAGACTGCAGTCGACTATACAAATTTCTCGGATCAGGATTTTTGTGCAGACCTAGCCTATGGTCTCTTTACAACCGAGCCTAAAAACATATGATGAGTTTGAGGAATTGGTGAGGGCAAAGCTAGACATGCAAGCACCCCTTAAGACAGCTGTAATTAGGGGGAACAATAAGCCCCATGCGTCAAAAACTCAAAAATGCAATCATGGTTCGAACAAGGTTGAAAATTAAATCCAACAAAACGCGAAAAGAAGAATATTTTTGCAATTGTAAGCAACAGAGAAATTTACGCTACACCTTCACACTGCTCGGAAATCATGTTCATTCTATTTTGTTGTTGGAAACGCCGACCGTTCACTCTACTCCGTTTTCAGATGACTACACTATCAACACAATAGGCGTTCACACTGTGCCTGCAAAATTGTGTTGTTAACCCCCTATCAAAACAAAACCTAGTTTTAGCAGCTGTCAAAAAGGTCAACATTTATCAATTTTTGCCTTGCATTCACATTGCTCCGCTCTGAAAACGGGGCTTTTTATATAGGCTGACGAAAACGGATAAATTTGAAAACGATGTATTTTGAAAACACGCTCCGTTTTCATTTAGAACGCCAAAAAGGGAGACATTTGAATACTGCATTCCATTCACAGCTTCTTCTAAATGGCGTAAAGGCCTTGAAGAGGTCTCCACTTCTGCATACTTGCGAAAAACAACACAAAGCTAAACAGCAATGCCTGCTACTTGGCAAATGATAATCACCGACTCAAATGTACAAAATTTTACAATCTTAAACCGCAGACAAACGTAAGGCTTCAATATTAGCATTGTTGATTTTATATATTTAAGGAGGGTAAGCCTAGACTGATTACAGTGAGTCTCAGTTATCGCTCACCAAAACGATACTACCGAGAGCGAAACTATACGACATGTAATCAGTCTAGGGTAACCCTTAAGCAAATGCTGATTTTCAAAGAACCCTGTATCTGAAATACAATACAATAATGCTCATTTATGCAATACTTTGTTTCCCTGTGGCCTATCATTTCTACACATAAAACGTAACATTAAAATTCAATCAAGGATTCATGTGACGCCATATTTGGCATCACGTGACCCCTTTTAAATCACGTGACCACTAAAAAGGTATAAAAGGGGCATACCATCATGTAAATATTCATTCTCCTGACGATGATCGTAGAATCGAAACGCGTAGAGAATAGAAGAGAATAGAAGATAAAAGTAGAAGAAACTCCAAGTCGTCTTATTTTTGCGTTCATCTTTATACAATAATGCTAATATATGAAGGAGGAAACTCTAAGGAAAGGAAACAATATGAAGCAGGAAAGAATAACGTTGAAAGAGGAAACTATTCGCCTCAGTCTGATTCTGCTTGATTGGGAATTGGGTTCACGATGATGCTTTCAATGCATTCAAACACAGTTTGTAAATCTTGGTCTGCGTTTATACGTTGTCCGCTTAGGTAATTTTCTTGCAGATCTTCTTGATGTGCTTGGTACTCTGCTATTCGTGCGAGAATTTCGCCTTGTTCGTCATCCGGGTGCTGAAAAGTAGCAAGAAATGTTTGAGACGAAAACATAAAAACGAAAAATTTCGAAAACTTTTGTCACAAAATCGGATACTCTGATGAGATATATCGATATATCTTGATATATAGTGTACGGTTAGAAGAGGGCCTAACTACTCAAAGAAACAGTCATCGATTTGGTCTTTTGCGCTTTTCTTCCAGTGCCGACTAGTTTCGCCCACTAGGGCATCTTCAGAGCAACTGAATAAATATCTTGATATATAGTGTACGGTTAGAAGAGGGCCTAATTACTCAAAGAAACAGGCATCGATTTGGTCTTTTTTGCTTTTCTTCCAGTGTTGACTAGTTTCGGCATCTTGGGCATCTTCAGAGCAACAAGCGCAAAAGAGCAAACTGATGCCTATTCTCTTCGAGTAGTTAGGCCCTCTTCAACGGTACGCTAGATATATCTCGACAAGTAGGTTTGGAAAATATATCTGTTTGTCACAGCTGATCATGTCATTGACGAAATATGAAAATTTTTTGTTAAAATGTTATCGAAATTTTACGTTTTTCCGGTCCCAAAGCATGGATAGAAACGTATAAGTACGCTTGACAATAGATTTCTGGACAAGTCCCACAAGTAATTTGGAGATTTCCAACCACTAAAATAGTGATTTACAGCTCCGTGTGGACACATTTTAAACATTAATTGGAATTGCCCGACATTTTGCAGGTTCGATTGACTTTAGCTTGCAGACTATTAAATTTCCTTACCGTTTTCAATTTGTTCTTAATCTCATTGGTCCTTGGAGGTGCATACAGTAAGTGGTACCTGAAAGGAAAGACATATGGTGTACTTAAAGGGAGCAAATTTACCAGCATGCTTTGGTTTCGACGGTATCACTCAGTAACCTGTCTCAATCATCCGCAAGCTTCGAAGCTAATTTGGTCCCTTGAAACAAATGCACCAAAACAAATTTTCGTGAACGGTAACATAATCACAATTTGTGATTATTCAAAAAGTTCACCCTTTTTTGCGTCCCCCAAGGGCGCCTACCTTGTATGAATTGGGTTTATTCGCAGTCCTGTTTTCGTGACATAGTACACACAGCAATTGCTGTATTGTAGTCGTTTTATCCGAACCGGATGACGTAAGATGACGTAAGATAATTTTGTGGTTTCAGATTCAGGTGTTGATGTAATGCGATATCAGCTGTTATAAGAGACAGTGCGCTTTTTGATTGGTCAACAATGATAGACGTTNTTATGAATACCTTTATCTATTTAAATTTGTAAATCTGGCTGTTTTGAGCACTGCCTGTATTTCACGTATACTGCAAAAATGATGATTATCAGATTGATTTCTTTGTCTATAGTAAGAATCTTAGGCCCCATTCACATTGCTCCGTATTCATGTGAAAACGGATAACAAAGCATCCGTTTTCGTCTTGCATTCACACTGCTCCGCCCTGAAACGGAGACTTTTGAAAACGGATACTATTGAAAACGGAGACTATTGAAAACGCAAAATGTAGTGTGAACACCGACTAGGAAGGAATGGATACTTCTGAAAACGCTAGCAACTACAACAACACATCAAAATGCTTGTCAATTTGAGCAAGTTCTCGGCATTGCTTACTTACTTCAGGTTAGTCTGATGCTTGAAGAAATCTTTGAAAACTTTTTCAGCAATTTTCGGGCTGTAGACGTTGTTCTCGTTTTCACAGCATTTTCTTTTCATTCGGAGCAGTATGAACGCTTCATCGTTTTAGCAGCGTTTTTGTATTTACCCAAAGTAGTGTGAACGGGTAAAACGCATCAAAATGAAAACGGATAAAATCGAATACGGAGCAATGTGAACATAGCCTTACTTTGTGTTACATGGCAGAAAAAATGCACACTGTCATGCAACCCTTAAATGTTAATGGAAGATCGGAACCGTTCGTTAAAAATCACAATGTCCTTTAAAGAGCATGATTTCAAATAAGGTTTTTCAAGGTGTTAGTTCATACCTTTCAAGTCAAGATCACACATTTTTCATTTGATCTTAAAAGCAAATGAATCAATGGCCAAACAGGGCAAAAATAAATTTTAGCGATAAGTGTTATATGTTCTAATATAATAATGGAATTTTGGCGATTTTTCAAATGTGTCAAAGTTTCAATTTCATTTGAACAAAAATTCTTAATCTACTACATTTCTGCTTACTATGAATGATCTAATTATTGAAATAGCTGTTCAGGATACTTGGAATGCTACTCCCTACTTTTTTATGAGACAACCAGTACATTTAAAGTTGAAGACTATTTAAGAAGTGTCTTAAAAGTATAATCAATGACAACTATACTTTTTCCAGGTTTAAACTCACAGGAATGGTTTTACTACCGGGTGAGTCAGAAAAAACAATCCCCGTTTGAAAGGCCACTGCTCCCTGGATATCGAGGCAATAATATTGGTAAATATATTTTTTAATAGTGGACATGTTCAAATAAATTCTCAATTTTACCAGACTGAAATTGGCCACTCCGTTCTGAAATTAGGAGGGATTTTCTCAAGAAAGCCCCTTCAAGAAACCTTCAAAAACAGCATAAAATCACGACCAAATTTTTATCATATTTCTGCCTAAATAGCAATGACTTGCACATGCTTTAGCACGTTTTATCCCTTTGGGAGGATGAAAGTGCCATCCCTGGGAACATAACAACAATATTCTCGGATATTCTATCCTCAAAAAAGGATAACACATGCTAAAGCATGTGCAAGTCATTGCTGTAAGGCAGAAATATTTGGAAAATTTGCTCGTGATTTTAGACCTGTTTTGAAGGTTTCTTGAGAGGGCTTTCTCCAGAAAATCGCTAATACTTTCAGAATGGAGTGGCCGATTTCAGTCAGGTAAATTTTAAATTATATTTGAACATGTCAACGATTTGAACATGAAATGTATTTGTCAATATTATCGTTTTGATATCCAGGGAGCAGTGGCCTTCCAATTCAAATATTTGTCACACTTCTCTGATTTTCCCCACCTCTGATATACTGGGTGAGTCAGAAAAAACAATCCCCGTTTGCAAATAAATCAGAGTATACAGACCTTGTCACCTGCAGTCTCACTAAGCAATGTCTCATTGGATATGAGAATTGTATTCAGCTGGTCAGCCACCATCTTTGCCTACAGGCATCAAGAACCGTATAAATATAGTTTAGCAAACTGAACATACTGTAATACTTAAAGATTAGCCAAATGAAGTATCATACTACAGAACATGAAATTCGAAATCTTTGCATGCAGCAAACTCTTACCAGCTTCTTACAACAACTTAATCATCGACTGAGAGGCTACATCAACAAAGAGGTCTACCTTGAATGGACTAGCAGAAACAATAGCAAACTTCTAGCAGATCAAGAAATAATTGGTTTATTAAAATATAAACGTATGCATATGGTATGTCAGTGAAAATAAATCATACATAGGCATTTTTAAACAAATGTAGTAGCCATTTCTTAAATATATAAGTCAAATTTATATTTTTCAATTGAATCTACATTAAATCTTGATATACAGTATGTATAGTATCAATCAATCAACGACATGCAGATAACATTTCCTTCGACATATGATTCAGATTTGAGACTTCATTTGTCAATGGAACTAAAACTAAAGCTGTCAATGATGGTAACTAGAGCAAATACCAAACTCTGAGAAATAACAGTATGATATCTTCGTTCATTTCTTTGTATTTCTTGCAGCTTTACTATAAAACTTCACAAGAAAATTAATCAACAACATTAAGTCAGAACACAATTTCTTTTGCAAATTAAAGCATCATAACTGATGGTGAGTGACGAGGTAATTAAATTGCAGTGACGAAGAAACTCATACCAAACTTCTCTTTCCTGCACCAGGTGGTCCATGAATAATAATCTGTGGTACTGAAAATGTAATTTTAATTTTACCGGGTGTCCCAAAATGATGTATCGGAATTTAAAAATTACCAAAATTTGAAAATTCAGTTGATATTGAATTTTCCTTTTGAGGTGTTGCATGAAAAATTAAGGAAAATCATATTAAGGAAAATAGATTATTCTATCAATGGCGTCCAATCACGGCTGAAACTCTGAATTAAAACTTAGATTTTCGGATGATACATCGAGTATTTGTCGTCTTTTATATTTCGTTTGTGATATATCAAGGGTGAAGAGTGTGTGGTAGAGTGATGTCACCTGGAGCCATTATGCCATTCAAATGGAAAGTCCGGAAAAAGAAAAATTCTCTCCATCTCCTGTTCGTTTTGCCACACTTGAGTCACAAACGAAATACAAAAGAAGAAAAATAATTGATGTA
Source organism: Aurelia aurita (assembly GCA_004194415.1). NCBI lineage: Eukaryota > Metazoa > Cnidaria > Scyphozoa > Semaeostomeae > Ulmaridae > Aurelia > Aurelia aurita. The sequence goes on from REGM01000005.1 coordinate 1,646,641, forward strand.
TCATCCGAAAATCTAATTTTTAATTCAGAGTTTCCTAAAGCCTGTGGTCCAATCAGCAAAATTCTACAGTGTTATAGGTACCTGGTTTTGAAGCATACTATGAAATTGCACAGAATTTTAAGCAAATATTATCTTTTTTCCCCTTCAAATCCTTTAACATGGTTGAGTGTGAAAGAAAGCAATCTTGCTATCATATAAAAATTGGAAGTAAACATGAAATCGTAAAATTGAGGATCCTGGGAAAGATTTACGATGTCTTCTTAAGCCTATGGTTCAAAATATGGGGTTTGAAACTATCCTTCCAAAGTCTTTCGCATAATTACATATAATTCATTATTTGCTTTGATACAACTAAAAAAAGAAAACAATTGAAAGAAAAATAGCAACCCATACAAAACAGTCAGGCCATAAGCAGTATTATGGCCATACTTTTCAATTATTTAGCAGATCTTCAACAGTAGGATAGCCTGGCCTTAACAGTAATTTCCACCGAAATATGCTAATTAGCTTCAATTCACAACTGTAGCAGTACAATAAGCAGAACTTAAGTGGTACAAGATTCAGGTAGCAATACTAAGAATCGTGTTCTGTTGTTGTACTCTTAAATTACTTCTACCTTAGCAGCAGTATGGTTAAAGTATGGCCATATTACTGCTAAGCTTATCAGTGCTGTTTCTTACAGGGAAACCAAATTTTGCGGATATTTAAAAATTTGTTATATCATTTTGGGGTAGCCAGTATAAAAACAAATTCTAACTGCTAGTTTATCACATCGCATTACAATCCTTTGCAAATACTAACTTCCCAAATCAGTTTTAGCACTGGGAAGGTGGGGGTTTAAGTCAATCACTTGATTTAGATTATAATACACCAACAAATTCTTCATGTGCATCAACAGATTCCATGAACCTTTGAATGTGTAGCCTGCCATTTTGGATATGTCCTTGCCACATTCGTGATTTTTGCAAACAACTTTAAACCTCTGATCCAGGGTAGTGAGAAGATGTCTTTCTGGGAAAATGTTATTTAATAAACATTGTTGTGGTCATCAGTGGCGTTGCCAGGGGGTGGGACTGGGGTGGACTGGGGTGGACATGTCCACCGCAGTTTCTCAGAGTGGTGTTTATTCATCAGCAAAAATAGTATCAAAATGGTTAGGTATACCTTACAGAGCCTAATTCTTTACTTTGTCCACCCCACTTTTACATGGCTGGTGATGCCCCTGGTGGTCATGGATAATGCAACAAAAACTTTATGCATCAGTAGCAATAATTCTATGATACTTTGGTTCTTGTGTAGGCTGACACAGTTGACCAGTAATTAAAGGCATTCTGCTCAAGGACTGATCACTGGTAAATAGAACAATCTTCATGTTGAAGTAAAATAAACGCAAAACTTTATGTGATGAAAATCTTAAAAATTGTACGATACCATCATCATCTGGTTCTTGCAGCTGCTCTATCATAAACTGCACAGGATCATTAGGTTGGTGAATTACTAGTTTCTGAATAAGTTTCTAAAATAGAAAACGTAGCACAATGTCAGGTACATAACATACTGTATGCTTAGAGTCTCTGCCTGGGTTAGAAATACTCTGAACATACGAGTTTCAGGACCGGTTTGGTAAATTAATATGGTTTGAAATGTCCATGTTTAGATATCTAGATCTAGATCCATTGGATCCAGACTGCAATTTTTGCTGTTCACGGTGACGCAATCTTTGAGAAAACAACAGGAACTTTTTTTCTCTATGGAACATGCAAGAAACCAAGAATGCAGTCTGGCATTTGATAATGTTGACATTTTCTGTCAATTATTCCAGGAAATCAACTCACACCAACCAGATTACGCCATTTGCTCATATTCTGCGCAGATATATCTGCATTGAATTGTAACACGATACAAGGACATTGTTTCTACGTTGTTATTATCTTAAAGATAAATCCAAAACAGCAGGTTCCGTAAATATATCACTAAAAGATTTTTACGGGCCTGTGCTTTATATGGTCATATCCAAAAATAGGCCCAATATCTAGATAGGGCCTAAACATAAAATGACATTTAGCAATTTTGCTCGGCTGGTTTGATTGGCCATCTTCGGGGGCTCTGTTGAGCAATTCAGATATAAAATCCTATTTCCTAGATCTATGGTAAACCTTCCTTACCTCATAAATCTGGAAAATACCATGCTTTTCCGCATAAACAGAAAACTCTGGAGGAATCAACAGTGGTCGTTTTGTGGCGTCCATTTTGAATATGTCTCAAAGTTGTTAATTCTTCAGCATTGTTGCCCTGACAACGACAGGAAATCAAGGGAGATCTAATTTCTCCCTCGCAGGAGCCGTATAACTGACAACAGGGGTCCTGTCATTCTTGTCATTTCCCTTCGTCGATAAATGATGATTTTGGGTGGCTTCTTCCAGGGGAGTAGTCTCTAGTCTTAAAATGTCGTAATTTTTGCAGAAGAATTCACTTTCTCCTGTAATGATATTTCTTTCTCGTTTATTTGTAAAATCGTTTTGTAGTTACTAAATTTCCATGTCCATCCTAAATGGCCACAACAGGGTTGCTATCCTTGCTATGTATCTCTTCATGCTCCTTGTGGTATCGTCTTGTAACTTTATGTCTGTTTCTGTAAATTTTCATAAGCATATAAAAGAAAAATGAACTTGCAACAAGCCACAGACTTGTAGCAAGTCAATTCATAAGGGTCCAACAGATCTTTGTAGTAGGGTTTCCTAACAAAGGGCCTAATTCTTATACTAAAAGTTAAGTGTAAAGTTTCTAAATTTGTAAAAAAACTAAATTCACGCTTCATCAAAATTCATCGAGGACCGCTTTTTAAACAAAGGTTTACAAGAACGTGGCAGGCCCAAATCAGCTTTTAGCTGCCCATTTCTGGCCTGCCTAAACAAATAGAAATGAATGTACGATATGTGTATGTGCACTTGGGGTACAAAAGTATTAGGACGATTGATTCAAATGGCGTAGAGAATTATCTATTAACATTGGCTTCGTAACAAAACAAGCAAGTTTCTCTCCAACTTATATGACCGAAAAACATCTATTTATAGATGTGAGAGGTGCACACACAATTTGTATTACCGAAAAACATCTTTTGATAGATATGAGAGGTTCACACACAATTAGTATGACTGGAAAATATCTATAGATAGATGTGAGTTTTGCACAAATATTGTTTGTAACCGAGAAGCATCTATTGACAGATATGAGTTTTGCACGTGCAATTTGTACCGGTGTCCCAAAAAATTGTATACAAGTTTGAAAAATCTTGACGCCAAGAGTTTACAATAAATTACCCAAAGCAAATTTTTATGTTCCCCTCAATTCCTCAATGGATTAATTAAATTGTGATATTTTTCGTACCATTATCAGCAACTGGGTTGTAGAGCAATAAATCAACAAGCACAAAATCTACTCTAAGGCCAAAACCAGAGCCTCTATTGTAAACCCCTGAGAAGGCAAGAAACCCTAAGAATTATTGTTTTCACCGGAACTTTTTCTTATTTACAGATTTGATGATACAAAATCAACTATGCATATTGCTTGAATAATTAAGCGTTTATAAACAAATTTGCACGTGTAGTTTCTAGGGCCGAGGATGAGAGAATATCCTATCGAAACGTACGTATAATAATAATAATATGGCCTAATCCAACCGTTTATGTCTTATAATAATATTATTGCTTCGTCCAGCAATTTACACCTCAAATAATAATATTGAATTGTTGTAATGTATACTGGAAATGTCTTTAATAATACTTGGAATTGTCATCAAATATTAATAATATCATGGAACTGTCTCTTTTCTAATATGATCGTCATTGCATGCAATGCACCTTGTCAAATCTATTCAAGAGATGTGAAGGGTGCACACATAAGTTGCAACATTGAAAAACATAATTTAAATAGATGTGAGGGGTGCTCATATAATTTTCAACACTGAAAAACATATATTAAATAGATGTGAAGGGTGCACACCGAGTTTGTAACACTGAAAACATCTATGCAATAGATGTGATGGGTGCATGTGCAACACAAGCAAAATCTTTTAATTGATGTAAGGGGTGCACACACAATTTGCAACACCGAAAAACATCTGGGCAGACAGGGCATACAAGAGCAATGGGAAACAACAAAGCAAGTCTTTAAAATTATTCTGGTATCGTCCTATCAATAAACGAATCTGATGTAGTGTTTCGTCATTGATTATTGTAGCCAATGAGAAAGTGAACTGTCAGTTTATTCAGATTTCACATCTTGTCTTGNAAACCTTGCTTACATCCTCCTTGTTCTGTTGCTACTCGAGGCACATAAGTTGCAACATTGAAAAACATAATTTAAATAGATGTGAGGGGTGCTCATATATTTTGCAACACCGAAAAACATCTATTGAATAGATGTGAGGGGTGCACATATAATTTTCAACACTGAAAAACATATATTAAATAGATGTGAAGGGTGCACACCGAGTTTGTAACACTGAAAACATCTATGCAATAGATGTGATGGGTGCATGTGCAACACAAGCAAAATCTTTTAATTGATGTAAGGGGTGCACACACAATTTGCAACACCGAAAAACATCTGGGCAGACAGGGCATACAAGAGCAATGGGAAACAACAAAGCAAGTCTTTAAAATTATTCTGGTATCGTCCTATCAATAAACGAATCTGATGTAGTGTTTCGTCATTGATTATTGTAGCCAATGAGAAAGTGAACTGTCAGTTTATTCAGATTTCACATCTTGTCTTGTTTACTGTGTTTATAATTGGGCAAAGTTTAATTTCATCTGGATTTCTATTCCTTACTGTGTTTGAAATAGGACATCTTTCATCGTTACAACTCTGATTTCTTTTCTTACAGAATCTCCCATAAAATAATTTGCACCTTGATTTATTTCCATACTTCTCTAGTAGCTTGCGAATATAAACATAAGAATAAGCTCGACATTCGAGACTTCTTAGGCACAAGTCATAACAATGAAGTGCTGTATATGTTGTAGTTCTGTTAACTTCACTTTCTTTGCATGGTTTGAAATCAACCCCTTTCTGATAACGTTGCTCTTCTATTGGAATGCAGTAGGGTTGTGTTGTGTCACCAGCATGGCTGGCAAGGACGAAATAAAGAAAAAAGGCAATGGTCGGTAAATTGGCTAGTTGCATGATCAGCGAAAAGTTCTTCGATTGCTTTCTACCAATCACACAATGCATTTGCAGCTGTTTACTTGGGCTTTTGCAACGTCTCTTCGATATTTTCTATTACAATGTTCCTCAGTGTTTCTTTCCAGAATTCCAAAATATGATGAAAAATTTAAGGATGCAAATATGGTATCTCCCTCTTTCGAAATTCCTTACTGCTATTTTAGATATCTGATTTGAGTTCTCGTACCTCCGTAGCTCTCAGGTACTTTCTGCTATAGCAAAACGATTTCTGCTTTTTCCTGATTAGCTTTGCTTTTTTTTAAACTAGAGTCATGTAGAGATACTTTCAGAGATGATTAGCTTTACAACACAAATTATTTCTAAACTCTTCCTTCGTTGCTAAAATATGAAAAGTCCTGCCTTTTGAGCCCACAATAGTATCTTTTTTGCTAAAAGAAGAAGTCAAGCAGCAAATTTTCTACTGGTGTGTATCACTTCGTGCATCTACATAATTTTGTCTCACGCCTTGCTCTTGTTGTACTGCTAATTCTAGAAGACTCTGGCATTTATCGTCCACTTCACAGTTCTTTTTCCTGTTAGCATCGAGGAATTAAGCTGCACATTGATCCAGTTTTGTTTCTCTCTGGTCCACATTACTTAAAAATATTTTCTCTACCAATTATTGACTGACTTCCGAAAAAAATATGAAAATTAATCTTTTTACAGTAAAACAGCTTCTTGTTTGCCACTTTGCACAAGAGAGGCTTTCCAATATAAAACCTACAAACTACAACGTTTCCTCGCTGGCCATTTATTCACAACTGTTTCCTTGTTAGCATAATTCAAGATCAAAATTAGTTAATTATTCGGAATCCACGATAATGAATTCCTTCGCTTTAACCCTCCGTTTCTCTTGCATTTCCCTGTAGAATGCAGTCCTTCAATTCACAAAAATACTTTCATACCCTCCTTAAATAGGCCCTCATGATGAGAACTATTGAATAGCTTAGTGGCCTTACTTCGGCTTTCTTTGGAGACACTTTACCACCCGTAGATGTAAACATTGATTATGTGGCCTAAATATTCACCTTACATTTTACTAAAAAGAAAAGTGCTTCAGGAAAAGTAAGATTCTTTAATTAAACATATCTTATTCAAAAGTAAACAGTTTTTCTATTGAGAATGAGCAATACCTATTTCAAATAATTTTGTTGATCTCTTGTGATTTTTCGCTGGATCTTGGAATCGAAAGAGAAAATTTCATTGTGCTTACTTCTACAAAATTTGAGGTCAAACTTTATTGCATGAAATATCTTGGGGAATAGAAAAAGATAAATCTATATGCTTGCAATGTTAAATTGTAAATTGTAAATGCAAGAATGATATAGTCATGAACATAATAGAGAGCTGTGCTAGCAAGCATAGGGCTCAAATCTTTGAAAGGGTGGGTGTAAAATTTTTTACATACTTTTGAATTAAATGGCTTGAAAGTAACTCAGGGTACTTTCCTGTAAATCTGCCATGGAAATTGTTTGATATCTTGATTATTTTAAAAATGGCAGCATTTATTATATTTGAGGTTGTGACGTCATAAAATTTCTAAAATCTAAACCAGAAGAGCGACAGATTTCTGCTTGCCACCATATTGTAGACCTTCATAAACTATAGTTTTAGTGAAGATTGTATCATTTTTCCCCTATTGATTTAGAAGTTATGATGATTTTAATTTTTCAAAATTTTCCATGAATTCTTTCAACAAAATTATAAACGCCGCAATTTTGAAAATAATAAAAATATCAAAAAATTTCCAAGACAGATTTACAGCAAATTGCCCTATGTTCTTTTCAAGCCATTCAATTCAAGGAGAAATGTAATATAATTTTACACCCACCTTTTTAAAGATTTGAAAGATTTGAGCCCTATGCTGTGCTAGCAATTTAATCTCACAGCTATTATAAAATTCTGTCTGTTTATCTTGTTGCTCAAGCGTTTGCTAGGTGCGGACCAAGGAATCACGGCCCATGGAACTGCGGAACATGCGGAATAAATAAAGAAACCTCGCGGAGGAGAGTATAGGTGTATAAAGAGCCTGCAGCATGATCATATGCACTGGGGACTGTCGTTCAGACTTTTTTGCTCATTTCCTGTTATCACGAAGCTGGATTGCCAGCTAATTTCATCAAGGATATTAGGCCTCTTTTGAGGTATTTTGAAAAGAACCATTTTTTTTTAAATAGTTTGTAATTTGAGAATGATGCGACAGATTTTGACAAACTAAATTTTGTGATCTAAGTTAATACCTTAGCTACATTGGTATCATCAGTTTATATGAATCTGAAAAACTCTCTGAGAGCTACAGGCTTTCAAACGTCTATACATTTTCATTTGACTCAACCGGTAACAAAACCAAATTTTGCAGATAGGAAAATTACAGAATTCATAAAGAATTACATTGAATTTCAGGAGANTTCATTTCCTGTTATCACGAAGCTGGATTGCCAGCTAATTTCATCAAGGATATTAGGCCTCTTTTGAGGTATTTTGAAAAGAATCATTTTTTATTAAATAGTTTGTAATTTGAGAATTTGAGAATGATGCGACAGATTTTGACAAACTAAATTTTGTGATCTAAGTTAATACCTTAGCCACATTGGTATCATCAGTTTATATGAATCTGAAAAACTCTCTGAGAGCTACAGGCTTTCAAACGTCTATACATTTTCATTTGACTCAACCGGTAACAAAACCAAATTTTGCAGATAGGAAAATTACAGAATTCATAAAGAATTACATTGAATTTCAGGAGAAAGGACAGTAAAAAAACAAAAAAACAGAAAACGTTGTTAAAGAGCCTTGCACGTTAAAAACAAACAAAAAACAAAAAACAAATAAATAAATAAAAATATGACTGTGCTTACTGTTAAAGTAAAGAGGGCGTTGAAAGAATCAAAGAGCGCATGATTTTTTATTGCTCGAGCAGAATCAACTTTAAGATCATAAAATTTCAATAATATTTGAATTTGATACTAGTAATAAACTATAACAAACGTTAAGATCATAAATTTCAATTTTAAATTCAGGTAGTTCTAGATCAGAATGTTGATCTGTAGCCTTAAAATGAAGTTTCCGATTTCCCAAGTCACGAAAGGTCCATTATTCTTTCGAAAGCATTTTCCAAGTTTTAAATAGTTTTAGCTTCCTGGAAATCTTAGCTTTGATTCTTGCAAGCTGGTTTTTTTTTAAATACTATTTTAATGAAGGTAGCAAACTGAGTTTCAGGCAGCCCCTAGACTCATTCCAAAAGTCCCTTGTTTCGCTCCCCAAACTGATTTGTCGCTACAACAGAAGCGATAACAACAACAACGAGACAACGAGCGAAAGTTGGAGGGACTTATGTAATGAATCTAGGCAACCCCGCTATCATCATTTAATCAAGTCTCGTGGGAAACTCATTCTGATGACGTCAGCAATATGACGAGGTTCACAACGCTTTAGTAAGCATAATTAAACAACAACAACACACCTTTTTCTATTCACCGCAAACTGCTGCAATATCGTTGCTTATAATTCGACACCTGTACTTGCTTACACGTGTCTTTATCTGTAGAGAGATGACGTCATAACCAGTTCACTTAGTGTTGCCTCTAACCAAACAATTAATTTCGTAAAACAGCCTTCTTCAATCAAATCGACCAAAGAATTAATGAATAGAAAAGTTTGTAATGCTTGTTCATTATCATTTCAAAACGGCGCTTTCAAAATGCGGTATCGTAGATTAAAGTCCCAACATGTTGGTGCCTGATCTAAGAAATGAAGAATATTTACCCGATAGCAAAAGCCGTTTTAATCTGCAAAATAATTTGCACAAAATATTTTGGTGCATTTTTAATTCATTTCGAGAATTTCATTTTGATTGGAATTGTCCAACTTCAGGAAAAAAATTGTTAAAAATTTTTGATGCAAGTGAAAGCCTGCTAATCATACAGAAGCTTTCGTACTTCAATGAAGTCTTTGAAAATATGCCTTAGTTTTATGTTTTAATAAAATGGCTTTAAAGAAAATTTTTGGAGCTTGAAATGTTTAGTGGAATGAAATTTCGAAGATTTTAACTTTCGGTCACCCAAGTTTTCTGAGAAATTAAATTGAACCAAAATTTTTTCATTTAAAGACAATTGACGGATATATAGCGTCTAGTTATGGGGGTATATCTATGACAAAAATGAATAATGCAGAAAGACTAATCCAAAGGTCTAGTTCAGCTAGTTTTCAAAACTCATTTTGTCAAAATAACATACCTCAATTAAGTATTTTCTTTTTGGTTCACTCTTTTTAGTTTATCACTCCCAAATTCGATTTGGTTTGTGCAGTTTTTTGTCTATAATTCAATTCATCATTAGTCATGCGTGCTATGAATTAGTCGAGTGCAGTTTTTGGTCTATAATTCAATTCAATATTTGTAGAGTGCAGTTTTTGGTCTATAATTCAANATTTTTTCTGGAATGTAACGCATTTGGTCTTTTTTGTATTAACATTGATTTTCCAAGATTTACAGAAATCACTCAGTTCGTTTAGCATAGTTTGCAAACCATTTGCGGTCTTGGACATTAAGATGAGGTCGTCTGCATATAAAAGGCAACTTATATTGTCTTTGAGGGATAAGGGAGATGGATTTACCGATTCAACTTGTTTAATTAGATCGTTAATAAAAAAGTTGAACAGAGTAGGACTTAAGGGACAGCCTTGTCTAACTCCTTTTGAGTACTGAAAAAAATTTGTTAGTTGGTTTCCAATTATTTATTTTAATTTGATACTAGTAATAAACTATAACAAACGTTAAGATCATAAATTTCAATTTTAAATTCAGGTAGTTCTAGATCAGAATGTTGATCTGTAGCCTTAAAATGAAGTTTCCGATTTCCCAAGTCACGAAAGGTCCATTATTCTTTCGAAAGCATTTTCCAAGTTTTAAATAGTTTTAGCTTCCTGGAAATCTTAGCTTTGATTCTTGCAAGCTGGTTTTTTTAAAAATACTATTTTAATGAAGGTAGCAAACTGAGTTTCAAGCAGCCCCTAGGCTCATTCCAAAAGTCTCTTGTTTCGCTCCCCGAACTGATTTGTCGCTACAACAGACCGATAACAACAACAACAACGAGACAACGAGCTAAAGTTGGAGGGACTTATGTAATGAGTCTAGGCAACCCCGCTATCATCATTTAATCAAGTCTCGTGGGAAACTCATTCTGATGACGTCAGCAATATGACGAGGTTCACAACGCTTTAGTAAGCATAATTAAACAACACACCTTTTTCTATTCACCGCAAACTGCTGCAATATCGCTGCTTATAATTCGACACCTGTACTTGCTTACACGTGTCTTTATCTGTAGAGAGATGACGTCATAACCAGTTCACTTAGTGTTGCCTCTAACCAAACAATTAATTTCGTAAAACAGCCTTCTTCAATCAAATCGACCAAAGAATTACTGAATAGAAAAGTTTGTAATGCTTGTTCATTATCATTTCAAAACGGCGCTTTCAAAATGCGGTATCGTAGATTAAAGTCCCAACATGTTGGTGCAAGATCCAAGATCTAAGAAACGAAGAATATTTACCCGATAGCAAAAGCCGTTTTAATCTGCAAAATAATTTGCACAAAATATTTTGGTGCATTTTTAATTCATTTCGAGAATTTCATTTTGATTGGAATTGTCCAACTTCAGGAAAAAAATTGTTAAAAATTTTTGATGCAAGTTAAAGCCTGCTAACCAAGGATAAATCGCTGCAACCCCTGTACACGAATATAAGAAAGATTTAATGTGGTGATGGACGACTGATTAACCATTTCCCGAACAGCCTCTGCCTCTGGCACAAAAGTATAATAGAGAAACACTACCAGAATGAAAAAGGTAATAACCATCTGACAAGTTTTTATACCAAAGATGATGAGCAAGATGACCCCAGAATGATAACATGTTCAAGTTCCTAGGAGGAGGTATAGAGACACATTAGACATAAAAGAACTTAATAACATAACTTATATCATAATAGGTTGTATGTGTCTTTACTGAATGAACAATGCTCAATGCCATGTAGACAGAGCGAATTATAACAGGAGTAAGACACCGGGCATCTTTGAACATACAAAGTGGTGGGGAAATTCCCCACGAGCCCCATCAATGTCCCCACCAGTCATTGTCCCATCAATGTCCCAAGGTCCACATCAGCCAACTTGAGGTTGACACATTATTAACCTGCATTGCTAAATAAATTAAAAAAAAAAAATGTCTATTTTCCCCACCAATAATATCAGCATGAATGTAGGCTGAAGAGGCTGGCCCCAAGAGAAGTTAGATAGAAGACTCAATAGAATAACAAAATATCCATAACAAAATAGTACCTCTTTGTATCAACATTTGTTATCAGATCAGATAATTTTTTGCTAAAAAATTCCTCATTGTGAGTGAGTTTCAACCTGATGCTATTTAATTTAAAAGATAGCTACGGCAACAGACACTGATTCTATTGCGTGTTAAAGTAGAAATAACTGTTTTTATTGATTTTGTAACACGCTCTATAGGGCTATTCTTTAAGTGGGGTCCTCTTTTGCGTAAAATTGAGTAAAATGTTTCAGTTGTCTGATCATCGCTGTATATGGTGAAACTCCGAGTAACAACAAATAATGTAGTCTTTCTTATTGTCTTACTCTTGTTATAACTTATATGGCCTTATATCATACAGAAGCTTTCGTACTTCAATGAAGTCTTTGAAAATATGCCTTAGTTTTATGTTTTAATAAAATGGCTTTTAAGAAAATTTTTTGAGCTTGAAATGTTTAGTGGAAAGAAATTTCGAAGATTTTAGCTTTCGGTTACCCAAGTTTTCTGAGAAATTAAATTGAACCAACATTTTTTCATTTAAAGACAATTGACGGATATATAGCGTCTAGTTATGGGGGTTTATCTATGACAAAAATGAATAATGCAGAAAGACTAATCCAAAGGTCTAGTTCAGCTAGTTTTCAAAACTCATTTTGTCAAAATAACATACCTCAATTAAGTATTTTCTTTTTGGTTCACTCTTTTTAGTTTATCACTCCCAAATTCGATTTGGTTTGTGCAGTTTTTTGTCTATAATTCAATTCATCATTAGTCATGCGTGCTATGAATTAGTCGAGTGCAGTTTTTGGTCTATAATTCAATTCAATATTTGTAGAGTGCAGTTTTTGGTCTATAATTCAATTCATCGTGGTTTGTAATTCACGTGAACACTGAATTAGACCTTTGGATTAGTCTTTCTGCATTATTCATTTTTGTCATAGATATACCCCCATAGCTTTGCGTTTACCGTTCTGCAAAAGAGAGAGGATTGGAAACTACTGGAATGGAAGCCATGTTTAGTGTCGCTGCGCAGGAACTTCTGATTGCAAAAGGCGGCAAATCAAATTTGGTATTGGCAAATGGCGGACGGTCCCATCATTCAGCAAAGTTTGACGAGTCAAGAACAGACGAATAGGAGATGAAATGCCGCGGAAATGTTGTGTAAACCTTCAAAAAAGGCTCTGCAATGGCGAGAAGCTTTAAAGTTGTGAAATCCTAGCTCTACATCTCGTCATGGGTTGTGTTTTAAAGTTGGTATTATATCACCTCTCTCTGTTTTTTAGGCCCGGTCGGAAGGCAAGGGTTGGCCCAGGAAAATGCTTAGAAAATGATCAGTTCCCCTTCTCTGCCAGCTCTGCCATTAACTATATTTTGATGATTGAGCTGAATTTAGACAACATTCAGACAGAATTTAGACAGAATTTAGACAGATGGCTGAAATAATAACTTTTATTGAAGAATGCAAAAAGCAGTCTTTTGTCAAATCAAGAAGGCGGCAGCCCAAAATTTTGAAAATAGGGGTAAAAATTTCGCAGATAGAATGCAGAGAAAGTCAACTAACAGTGCGCTTATCAGCGCAAAAAGGGTAGTAGATTTTAGGATATCATGTCAGTAAACAATGAAATCAATTTACCAAGTGATTAAAATGTGCGGATGAACGCTATTTATTCAAAAATGCGCAGATGGTGTGCGGATAACTTGTTAGGTGCGCAAGGGATTAATCCCCTGCGCATGTCAAACNATCTCATATTTTTGAGAGTCTGGTACCCAGGGTAGATTTTTACATGACCACAAGATGAATTTTTGGCATAATCAACCATTACAGAATTCAACTTGACCAAAAAGGCAGATCTGATTAAAATTGTGTTCAATTTCCTAGGATGTTTCAAAACCAGATCAAAGCCAATAAAATGCCAGAATTTTGCTAATTGAATGCTGTTGATAATATATTGAATATCCCTAAATTTAAATTGATCTTTGAGGCAACACCTCAAAAATGAAATAAAATATAATACTGATGTTTATTGAATTTTCGAATTTTCGTAATTTTCAAAACACGGACTCACCCCGTTGTTTGCAAGAGGCATGACTAATATTGTTAATATAATATAATATTGTTAATATTGTGACTAATATTCAAGGCTATGTATTTTTATCTATTTTTGTATGATATTTTTACTTCCCACATTCCAAGATGAGCATAGTAAAATCTCTCAGCTACTAGAGACCATTTTCATCCTTTGGTTATGAAGTATGACAAAGTACTAACATCTCAATTTTTGATAGAGCCTTTTCATATACCGATATCTGGGACTCTGCTATGTATATGGTGCAGTAGCTCGACTATACTTTAAAATCTTGAAATGAAGAAATGTGTGGGATAAATCTTCAAAGTTTATGAAACAAAGTTTACTCCTTTGACCTTGTCTATAATTTAATTTCAAATTATCTGTTTTAATAATAAAATTTGCAAGTAAAATGAACTCTCAATAATTTGAAAAAACTTTTCTGAAGAGGTTTATCATTTTCTTTGGTAATATCAATCATCGTTCAGCATACATAAGAAATATCGAAATTCTTGTTAATATAGTCTATCCCACCTGGTGAGTAAAATCCAGCTTGCACGTCAAATTTAATTTGGTTTCTTATGTCCTTGATGATGCTTCCATGTCATGTAAGACTCAAGCTTTGATATGAAATCGCAAATTATAGATTTCTGGCTGAAAATACTATGTTGCAAAATACAGGTCTCATTAAAAGTGTTCTGTGCTTGCGAGCAAATGGTTGGGAAAAATGTGCCCGCAAGCAAAGCACTCTAAGGGCCTGTTCATATGGAGAAAGTTTCCCCGGCATTTCCCCGGTGAAGCGGGATTCCCGGCAAGCCGAGATCTCGCCTCATATAGCTTAACTACATAAAAAAGCTCGAGCGTTCACATGAGAAAACATTTCCCCGGCTAGCCNCTAAGTACAGTAAAGGTGCCAGCAACTAATGTGTATTGATATTCTGTGCCTTCGAGTGGCGCTTGCGTGCTCGCCCACATTAGTGAGGCCTGTTGCATCGGGGTGGGAGCTGGCGTCACGCCTGCTGCGGTCCCGGTGCTGCGGTGCATGTGTCCTGATTGCCATTGATGTACTAGGCTATTATTTGAAGGAAATCTGAAATCTGAAAATTGATATTCGATAGTGAAAAAAGAGATTTCAGCCAGAAGGGAAATAAATTTGGCGTCACGCCTGCTGCGGTCCTGGTGCTGCGGTGCATGTGTTCTGATTGCCATTGGGGTACTAGGCTATGGTTTGAAAAGGAAATCTGAAATCTGAAAATTGATATTCGATAATGAAAAACCAGATTTCAGCCAGAAGGGAAATAAATTATTGATGATCGATCTATCGGTAGACAGTTCCCACGCTTGATTAGGGGGAATTCAAGCTGATGAAGGAACGAATTGCTGCTCAAGGTAGGAAGATTTGAAGTATCCTGTTGGGAATTATAGGGCTGCGATTGAAGTAAATGATTGACTATTCACCTACTTTTTTCAATTTTCTGTTTCAATTCAATTTCATGTATATTCTCAGCTAAAACTGCGATATAAAATACTACAAGTGATCCTGCTCATACTACAAAAAATGGCTTTATAGAAATCATCTATGATATTATAGAAAAATATTATCAAACACTTATAAGAGTAAAGACATTTTTCAGAATGAATTTTTTGTCCAGTTTTTGACACAAACTCAGTGCATACATACATACATACTTACATATATAAATACATACATAGCAAATAAAACCCAATGATAATTTATACATTTTTATCAGCCATTTGTGGAAGCTGGCATTGTTGCATCGCAGGCCTCATTGAAAGTATTCTGTACCTGCGAGCAAATGGTTGGGGAAAATGTGCCTGCAATCAACGCACTCAGAGTAGAGTAAATGCGCCAGCAACTAATGTGTATTGATATTTTGTCCCTTCAAGCGGCGCTCGCGTGCTCGCGCAAATTAATGAGGCCTCGCAAAACATGATTGCTCAAAATACGGTTTTTTATCTTCTCTCTCCTGGAAGAACAACATAACGTTCACCTATTACATTTATTTTGTCCTTGAGACAAATACACGAAAAGGAAATGTAGGGATCGGTAACATAATCGAATTTCAATGATTTTCGAGAAGATACAAGTTACTCATCTGGTACCGTTTTCTTTCAGGTCATACGTAATTAAACTAGCGTACATCGGAGCTCATGCAGCACCAAATTATGATGTCAGAGCGATGAATATTCAGTGAAGATGATCAGTGAAGTGTTCAGTGAAGATGATCTTCTGCCGCAGTCATCCTTGCCCATGTTCTTTTGAAAATTCATAAGGTAACACTGAAAGCTGAATTTTCTTTTTGTTACATTTAATGCAAATTTTAGATTTTTAAGAACTGTAAACCTATTTTTATCTGTTAGCTATTAATGTAATTTAATTTAACTTTCGTCAATGCAAGCGGCAACTTTTGCGTGGTGAAATTGCTTAAGGATCGGAGATCAACCACAAGAAAGTGTTTTTCAGTCGGGATTGTTTGGCTTATGGTATGTAAAGAATTTTCAACACAATTTCCAACTTTGTTTGTATTAAGTAGAAAAAATACTAAATACAACGTACAACATAACGGATGGGCCAAAAAAGTAACCCCCAAGATAACAAAATTTTTGCAAAAACTTTCTAAATGGAAAATTTGTATGAAATTTATATGGCACTAAGGACAACATAAAATATACCTATTGAGTAAAAATCTGCTCACTATCAGATGTATTTACAGAGAAATGAGCTTTTGAAAAAAGATGGTCGCAAACACCATTGTAGCAAAACCACTAACGATCAAAAGCACAACTTCACGAAACCAAAAGGTCCAATACAAGACATTTTTTCTTGTCATGCATTGTTTCCACCTGTACTTGCATCTTTTTCTTAAAAATAATCACTACATTGCAAGATACTGCTATAATAAAATAATAGATAATAAATTCTTTATTTAATGTTGGCTTCTAGTCTAGCTGGTAGCTAATTAACGCCAACCAACATATTACTAATAAAATAAAATCTAGCTTACAACGAAAGTATAAAATTAAATATAAATATACGACTATAAAAACCCTAAACTATCAATATACAGCTTACATAATCTACAGTTGCAATCAAAATCGTAGCTTTTAATTTTTCCTTTGAATTTGTTCAATGTCTGGGACTCTTTTATGGAAGATGGCATTGCATCCTGGATCCAAGAAAACGTGCATTTTCAATACCGTACCCTGCGGTTTTTGGTTTTGGTGCCAAATATTTCTGCTACAAATGAGAGGCATCGAAAAGTCATCATCGAACATGTCAAAAAGAAGGAAAATTTCCATTTTTACCATAACATTGTGTTACTTATAGTAAGTATCCTACGAAAGATATACATTCAATTCTTTCAACATTACAAAAGATAAATTTAAAATCCCTCTTGTCGCCACGAGGAATTAGGAAAAACGTTATTTCCACAGAAATTATTCAGTAATCAAAAATGCGTTGGTGGATTAGCTGATGATTAGTGATTTCGTTACAATGGTTTTTGCGATCATCTTTTTTCAAAAGCTCATTTCTCTGTAACTACATCTGATAATGGCTTGATGTTTACTCAATAGGTGTATTTTATGCTGTACTTACTGCCATAAAAATTTTTATCAAAATCTTGCATTCAGAAAATGTTCCAGAAATTTTTTATCTTGGGGGTTACTTTTTTTGGCCCATCCGTTATAACTTATACGACTCAGAGAGTGCAAAGTTTATCTTGTCTGAGCAAAGAATAGAATTCATCAATCCATCTATCGAGATAGAATAAGATAGAATCCAGATAGAATCCAGATTGAATCCAGATAGAATCCAGATTGAATCTAGATAGAATCGAGATAGAATCGAGATGGAATCCAGATAGAATCCAGATAGAATCCAGATAGAATTCAAGTGGAATCCAGATGGAATTCAGTTAGAATCCAGATAGAATCCAGATAGAATCGAAATGGAATCCAGATAGAATCCAGATAGAATCGAAATGGAATCCAGATAGAATCGAAATGGAATCCAGATAGAATCCAGATAGAATCGAGATGGAATCCAGATAGAATCCAGATAGAATCGAGATAGAATCGAGATGGAATCCAGATAGAATCCAGATAGAATCGAGATAGAATCGAAATGGAATCCAGATAGAATCCANTGAATCCAGATAGAATTGAGATAGAATCGAGATAGAATCCAGATAGAATCCAGATAGAATCCAGATAGAATCCAAGTGGAATCCAGATGGAATCCAGATAGAATCCAGATAGAATCCAGATAGAATCGAAATGGAATCCAGATAGAATCCAGATAGAATCGAATGGAATCCAGATAGAATCGAAATGGAATCCAGATAGAATCCAGATAGAATCGAGATGGAATCCAGATAGAATCCAGATAGAATCGAGATAGAATCGAGATGGAATCCAGATAGAATCCAGATAGAATCGAGATAGAATCGAAATGGAATCCAGATAGAATCCAGTTAGAATCGAAATGGAGTCCAGATAGAATCCAGATGGAATCCAGATTGAATCCAGATAGAACCGAGATAGAATCAAGATAGAATCGAAATGGAAGTTGGAATTAATTAGCTAAATAATTTAGCCTTTGTATTACAGTAATCCAACGTTAAATAAATTGATAATAATAATGGAATCCAGATGGAATCCATCTGTGGAAATGTAGTACCCTCTTTCGTCTATCGATATGCACGCATCGCTCTGAGATGGGCATCCTGGACGGAGCGCAGTGCGATGTTATTGGTATTCTAGATACGTCAAAGTCTCACGGTTCTCAGCTGAGCATGCTGACGCTTGTGTGATTTTCTGGTGATTTTCTGTTTCTTGTCAAGGGACCTTCAAGATGGCTGTCTTAAAGTAAATTTGCAATACATAATTTTTACCCAATAGTTATGTAGCTAACATTGATTACTAACACATAAAATCAATTTGGTTAAATACCTTAATATAGGATATTTACGCTGCATGAAATCAGCGCAAATTAGGAAGATTTGCATCAATTCAAGTCGCGCATATTTTTAGTTAGCGTTGATTTCATGTACTTTGATTAACTGACGCGTTAATAAACGATTGCGGTAAAGATGGCGGACAGAAATTCTTTACCATGATACTTTCGTCGCATTGAATTTCGATTGATTTGATTGGCTGATTGCTTCAGTACCGCAAAGGATCTTGGTGAAAATACTCCTCGATGCCATCTTTAGCGCAATCGTCTATTAAGAAGACGAAAAATTCTATCAGTTTGATCATGTCCTAACAGTATGATTCTACAAGATTCCAACTTAACTGCCATTTAATACTTGGGGTGTGTTCAAGTATATTTTGGTGTTTAGTTTTTTAAACTATTTTCCACTCTTGATCGCGTTAATTTAAAGGGGCTGCATAAGCTAAACTGGCAGAAACCATGACTTTCTTTCCGTAATGCATGCAAATACCAGCATTTACATTGCAAATTAAGATATTTGATATAGGTTTGAACTCCGCAGAATTAGCCAGTGCAATCAGATTTTTCATACCATTAACGATTTTGGAGATACAGCTGGATTCCGAGCCGCACGTTTTAGATGTGTTTAGACTAAACACACGAAAGCCCACTGCAGGTGAAGAAATTATATGACGCGCGCCCTTTGTTTACCACAATCTTCTACAACCCCTTTAAGTCGCGTGCATTTAATGTACGTTAATTTCTAGTAGCGTAAATTACTTATGATAAGGTAGATAATTTAACTAATCAAGTAAATTAATTTTTATTTAATTATGTAATGAATTCTTGCTGAGATAGTGATGGAGATAGCTTTTCATTTTAGGTCCAGCAACAGATGGACAGTAATGAGGCTTCCTGACACTTGACAATGGAACAGAATGAAATTTATAAGATTTCAGATTAACGTTACTCAGGTTGGTTGTCTTTAAGATCTATATATTTGGAAAGCAATGACTGCCTTGGGAATAAACCCATCACAGAATGACCACAAATTGTATTTTGTGATCTTTCTCGTGGCATTTTCGAGAAGTTTTCCAATTAAAGCGAGAATGGCGTAAATTAACGCTACTCAGGTTCGTTGATTTTAGATCTATAATTTGGAAAGCAATGACTGCCTTGCGAATAAACCCATCACAGAATGACCACAACTTGTATTTTGTGTTCATTCTCGTGGCATTTTCGAGAAGGTTTCAAATTGAAACGAGAATGGCGTAAGTTGTTAAACTAACAGAGAAATTGAGGGATGTATCACTCATCCAGAGAGTGCATGACATTTTTCTGAAACAAACGAGTATTTTTAGTGATTTATTTTTGATGAAAGCAAAGTGCTTTCACCAAATGTTGAACTAGTTTCTTATAAACTAATTTCTCTCATGAAAATCCTGTAGTAAATCCTCATAAAAGATTGTGTAGACATTATCTTTCTATAATTCCCAGGCTTCAAATAGCATATACCTTATTGTAGGAAATTAACACTGGTATCAATCGACATACGTTACATGTACGCGACTTAGATTAACGCGAATCAGAGAGGAAAATACCTAAAATTGAAGGGATCAACGCGAAAAAGCAAGGGAGACTTTTCATTAAAGGAAATTAACGCGGAAAACAAAAATAATATTGTCATGCGGAAAAATTTTTTCAACGTGATTGAAACTGAAATAGAAGAATTTCTACAACTTGAGCCAAACCAAAATAGAACTAAACAGTACAATATGCCATGCTGGAACACACCGAAAACAAGTAACAATGACATTGAAATCTAAAGTCTGTCTCAAATTAGATGTCATGTGAGATTTGCGACAACGCAAAATTACTCATACAAAGCACTTCGATTGTTGTTATTCGCGGGTATTTTAACTTGACATCTAATTTGAGACAGACCATAGTAGTATCATAATGTTAGTACTTGATCAAAGTGATCGAAATTGACGTAATTAAGGTACATAATTTCGACGCAAAACAAAATGTGCGTATCTTAAATTAACGCGAATTAAAAAAATTCGCGTTAACTTCATGCAGCGTTAATTTCCTATACAGTGAATCCCCGCGTATAAGAATCTACTTTTTTGAGAGCCAGGCTGAATTAGGTTCTTATTTTAAAGGTCCTTGGATTAATTTCAGGGTATAAAGGTTCTTAAAGGTTATTATTCAAAGGGTCCCTTGTGTAAAACTTTTTGGAGTTATCGTCAAGATTGTCAACCCTTTCATTTGTTTTATAGCAATGATTACTAAGAACCTAATAACTGATTCTAAGCTTACAAATAGCAGTGGAGGAGGTTCAAATTTTAAAAGTCAACTGTGGCAAAAATGAACTTAATAAGGACAATAAAAAAATCAACCTTATTACCCATGTAATAAGAACATATTTCTTCCATCAAACTGAAACAGGTTGTTAATTACGAGGTGCATAGTTTAGGAAAAATTGCCTGTACGTTCTTATTTTTGTAGGTTCTTATATACGGGGATTTACTGTAATAAGGTAATTCTTACAATTTTCAGACTGTGCAAATTACTTAAGAGAGTGTTAAATCTGACATTCTGCTAGCGTGTGGACAGGTTGTTTGTAACTGAAACAGGTTGCTCGCCCAAATATCAATTTCGCCCGTAAATATCAATAACTACAAAGCTTCATTGGCTACTGAAATCCTAACAGCTTTCAAACTGTCAATTGCTTTGAAGATAACTCTTCCTCCTGTTTGTAGATGATGCAAATTTCGTTAGTAAGCATTCATTCAAATGTAAAGACGATAGATAAAAGCAAGTCAAAATAAAGTATATGGAATCTTGATGACTTTGCGCAAGACCAGCCCCTTTAAGAAACAACTAATGTTGACTGACAGCGGACTAACCGGCTTGCTGAAAGGAAAGGCGAAAGAGAATGCAGCACCTTAATTCTTTCAATTCATCATGCTACACGTATTTTTTATAAGAAACTTGGATCAGGCCATAGTACTAAAAGTTTCTTGACTTAACATGGAAATTTCAAATTTCGGCATTTTAGTGCTAAAAGTTTCTTAGTTTGTTTCTTATTTTTTATGTGCATGAATTATCATGTAGTTTCTAACACTGCTGCAGATATGCTTCTTTACATATAAAACCTTTTGTGGGAAGAAAACGTATTCTATTACATCTATTACATTCAAAACAAACAATTGTTGGTTAATATTACTCAAGAATAGGGGTTCAACGACATATTTATCATAATATCTTTGACTCTTGCTTTTGAAAGTTTCTTAGCTCTTTCTGAGCTTAGTACTAGAGTTTCTTAAATTTTCGGCCATCCTAGTACTAATTTCTTATAAACCAGTTTCTTATAAAAAACGTGTATTCATTATTTCTACCCTGCTACAATTTTACTTTTTCATTTTACACCCTTGACAATAAGTAGATGATTGAATTGTGTTGATATTTTGACGGGGGTAATGCAGTCTCCAATGTAATCATATCTGATCAAACAATTGATCGAATAAACAATTGTTTTTCTCGTTCCTAACATTTGAGCATAATGAAGCGAACAGGTGCGCTATTGTGTGCGAGCGAAGCGTTGCTGTTTCTAGACAACCCTTTATTGAATGCATCTGGCCAGAGCTTCTTATTTGAATTGCAAAGTAGCCGCTAAAAGCAGCGCTCGTTCAAAGCCGACACGGATTGGTCAATCACCACAAAGTACTTGCCAACTACATAATCACTTGATGGAAAGCTGATTCGTGTTCGCCACTTTTTGCCTTTTCTTCTATTCTCGCCAACTACACTTCGCAAAGAGTTATAAACCATTAAATATATACACAGTTTATTGGATAATCATATAGCATTGATATCTTGATGATTTAATATCTGGGAAATTTGTTATGTCGACGCAATATTATTCGAAAAAGTGGAGGCAACCGATTTTGGAGATGTAAGAAATTTCCACTTCGTCCTGCGTTGCGGTGATGAAGGAAATGCTTGATAATATCTGGACGTAATTTTACATTATGAATCTTGAGGTAATAGAGAAGGAGCCTCATGATGCCAGGAACGGGATCAGCCCCAATGGGAATCATAAAAATGTCAGCAACGGATCAAGATTGCTGTCCATCAATAACAAACCGAAAAACGCAAGATTATCCCAGCCAAGACCGAGTGTTTGGACGCTCAAAGATATCCAGAAAGTCCTTCCCAAAGAGGGGCCGTCGTCGTTGTTCATATTTCGGCAGAGTAACCCGATCAGGAAGTACGCCAAGTTGGTGGCAGAGTCAAAATATCCTTTCATTATTCGAAGATCAATTTTTTATGTGATTCAAGTAGGATGATTGGGCAGGTTTGACCTTATTTGTGTTAATCTATGTACCTATTGAATGCCAAAGGCACCTGCTGTATGTTGATATTGGTAGGGATTCGATCTAACTTGCTTGGCTTGATAGTTATTGTCGGTGTAATCCAGCCCTTGTTTTCGTCGCTTTTCATATGTACATTCATCAAGGTGTTATTTCACAGGATGCGAAATTTTTCTTGCGAATTTCATCGGAATTTTACATCTTACTTGAAATGCGCAAAAATGTGTGAAGTGTTAACTCTAAATTATACATTGAATCAAACTAATCCAAAGAAATGGTATCGAAATGATTTAATTTCTGTAGCAATTCAAGAACTCGTCCTGCGATCTTTGATAGATAAATGCTTGTTTATTTTATAATAGTTCTTGATGAAAACATTAGTTTTTGCGAAAAATTTAAGCAAAGATATTTTAAACATTTTAAACAAAGATATTTTAAACATAGAAATTAAACAAATGAATTTAATTTCTGTAACAGAAAGAAAGCAAGAAATTGAAAATTAGTCCAAAGATCTTTGATAAAGGCTTGTTTAATTTATAACAATTCTTCATGTAAACACTAATTTCTACATCAAAAATTGTAAACAAAGATATAATATCAATGAATTTAATTTTTGTAACTGAAAGATCGCAAGAAACCTCATACATTCTAAGTTCTCTAATAAATACTTTGTTTAATTCATAAAAGTTCTTACACTACACTATTTATATATATACAATTATATCTTGGATAAAGAAATTATAAAAAAAATCTTATAAAGTTATAAAGTAAGTTCTTACACTACACTATTTATATATATACAATTATATCTTGGATAAAGAAATTATAAACAGAATCTTATAAAGTTATAAAGTAAGTTCTTACACTACACTATTTCTATATATATACAATTCACTACACTATTTCTATATATTCAATTGTATCTTGGATAAAAAAATTATAAACAAAATCTTATAAAGTTATAAAGTAAGTTCTTACACTACACTATTTCTATATATACAATTCACTACACTATTTCTATATATACAATTGTATCTTGGATAAAGAAATTATAAACAAAATCTTATAAAGTTATAAAGTAAGTTCTTACACTACACTATTTATATATATACAATTATATCTTGGATAAAGAAATCATACCACAGTAATCTAATTTTGGTAACACAAGAAGTTAGCATGAAATCTCAGAATGCGTCCAAAGATCTTTATGATAAAGGCTTTGTTAAAGTCAGAACACACTGATCAACATTATGAATTTAGAAAGTTTATATAGATGGTCTTGAAACTTTTGAACTTTTTGCAGTCAGATATAATTTGTCAATGAGATAAAAACTTTCCCTAATCTAGACACTTTTGATAACATTTGAAAAGGTTTGAAATTGTCAATTCAGTACAAGACATGATCCTGTGCGATCCTTGGTTGACATAAGATTTCATGTTATTTGTATCTACATGCTTTCATTGAGTGAAAACAAATCAGAAATTCAACGAGCCATCCATTAAATTCAGAAATAAACACCCGTTTCGATATTACTCAAGATTACGTAACTGTTGCTCATTTTATACGAATGAAGATGACGATGCTGTTTCTTTTGAAATTTAATATTTGTTATGAGGAATCTTAGTGATATATTCATCTGAAACCTTCTAGTATCCAGTTCATCCTGCCTTGTTTTCATGCTAGGAGATGCTTTTCCTTGGAATTCATGCTGACTCATCATCATGATTGTGACGATGCTGATTCTTTTGAATTTATGAATTTGTTGTGAGAAATCCTAGGGATTTAATCACCTGATTTCCTTACAGTCGAAACCCGCATAAAAGAACCTAGGTTCTCTTGAGGCAACCTGAATGGGGTTCTTGATTAACTGATGCCATAATCAAGCCCAGCCTGTAAGGGACTTCAAATGGTGTTCATAGTTGGTACAGTGCAAATGTATTTTATAGATGCCAGTGCATTCTTTCTATCACTTGAATAGTTTTTCAATATATTTCTTTTTAATTAAGATTTTGTTATGAAAGATTTGGTTATGAAATATTTTGCAGTTTTCAAGTAAAGTACCATCTTTAAACTATTATACAAGAACCTTTATAAATTTTAGCCTATTGGGGGTTCTTGTTTAAAAAGTTCTAATAATCGAATTTCAGCCTCAAGGTTCTTATAAAAGTAGGTTCTTTTATGCGGGTTTCTACTGTATTGGTAGATAGTTTTCCCAGCATTCATATGTTTGTAGGCACTTTTCAACGTACGTAGCACGGGTCGCATGAAACAGTACTCTCAGTGAAGGTTCTCGCATTGATGTAGTCTATGTTATGGAAAGTAATGTCAAATGCCCAGCTGAGGTTGTTTAAATTTTGACGATTGTTTCCCTGTAGGTGGAAAAATTTCCCCAGCTTTTAACTCATTTAGCATTGGTCTGACTCTCTGAGCAGCACTCTGAGCGAAAATTCTCGCAGTGAGTTATTATATGTCATGGAACGTAATCTCATGTGCCTAGCTGAAGTTTTTTTATTTTGACAATTTTAACAGTTGTGCAAAAATTCTTCACACAGCTTTTCCCTGTAGGTAGATCGTTTTTCTGGTTTTCCCCAGCATTGATATTATTGTAGGCAGCTTTCAACGTACTTAGCATTCACCTGAAACAGAACACTATACGAAAATACTCGCAGTGAAATAGTCTATGTCATGTGACGTAATCTCAAATGACTAGCTGAAGTTGCTTTAATTTTGAAGATCTTAACAGTTGTGAAGAAATGCTTTACACAGCCTATGCCATCTATCTAGGCTATGGAAAACTCAGGTAGACTCACAACGGAGGACAGGCCTCTTATAAAGCTATAACGGTTCAAACTAACGAGACCCACATAGTATCTTTTTAAGCTTACTCTTAAGTTTGATAATTTTATCAGTTGTACTATGACTATTGAATATTGGAAGCACTCTACTGGACTCTCAACAGTGGCCATGCCTTTTATGAATATGTGTCCGTTAGCTAATACGTATCTTCATATTTCTATCTACGTTAGTTGTAAAGACATCAACAGTTTGAAGACTATTTGGGGTTATGTCTGAGGCGCTGTGATTAGTTAAAATTATTCTTGATTTGGATAATTGTGTTAGTTGTGTAGAAATGCAAATACTATTGATTCTTTTGAGCACTCACAACAGAAGCTAAACCTCTTTTGATGACATTTCTGTTGAACTAAACAGCTTTATTTTGCGATTACCTTGGGTGTAAACACATCAACAGTCTGAAGACTACTTGGCGTTATGTCTGAGGCCTTGTGATCAGCGTCTTGTTAAAATTATTCTTGATTTTGGTAATTGTGTCAGTTGTGTAGAAAAGCTGAAACTATTGAGTCTTTGGTGGAGCATTCTACCTGCAATCTTTAAACTCTCCAAATACTTGTGTGACAAATCGGTATATTGGCTTTCAAGTCAATTGACCTTGTATATCATGCTGATTTGCTACGCAGCAATAAACCATGTATTCATATCATGCCTGTCTATATTGCGCATGCATTAACAGTATCTTGGTGACCGCAATGGTATCATTTAACAACCAGAATTAGGTCCGCAAAAACTGTCGAAAACGTACAGACAGACGGACTCTCCTGCTCTGCAATTGAACAAGAATATAATGCTGCTGCCCTGCAATAAGGCTTGTTTTAAAATACGCCATTTGTTATTTTTTGCTCTTGGTGAAAAGCTGGCAATAATATTGATTTGACACTATGCAGTAATGGATGTTTTTTGTTATATCTGTGTCTTAAAAATTGATTTTGGTATTGTTTTCAGGAAAATTATCATTTCTAGTATTTTGGACGGTTTGGCTCTATCATGACCCTAAAAGTGCTCGCCACTGGCCCTCCCAAACAATAAGCTGTATCTCCGTTGTTGTTTGCTGACAAAGTTAAATAAACTTGTAAACAGGGACAACGCAACACGATAAAAACAACAGCAAATATGGTAGACCTAGGGCCTGATTACAGGAGCAGCGCTGTCCCTGCTAACAGTGCTGCGTCGGCAAACAGGATGAAATGTTGTGTGCGATTATATGGAGAAATTCATTCTATGTGTGTGAAGTAATTTTGGCGGCGAAAATTAAATCATTGACAATATGATGGCTTGGTTCATGCGGGCCAGCTCTTTTAGGCAGAAGTGCGATCCCAGCTGTCAGGGATGGCCCACTTACCATATAATCGTGTTTCAGATCTATTACATGTCTCCCATTCAAAAAGGGATCTCACCTAAATCGTCCTCCTCGGATAACAGGGTGCTGATTTAATCAGGCCCTTGATAATTTTGATTAAAGCTGGTAATGTTTTTTCCTGCCATGCAGGCATTTCTTAGGGCTACGTGAATACTTCTGGCTAATTTAAGATGGACACATTTCTTTCATTCACTAAATTTTCTACTCCAGCAATTAGTGACCAATGCTTCAAAAATCCCAGTGATTGCTTTTCTACAACCAGAACCTCTCTGCCCTAATCAAAGAAAGGCAAAACCAAATTTTATCATCAGATCTTCATAAGACACCTCCTCTTGAACAACATATGGAATTTTGGTCGCCCGTTGATTTGAAATGCTTCAAACAGATTTACAATTTTACTCAGCAGGAATGAATTTTAAATTTCGTTGAAATTGTTTGGTGCTGTTCGTGATAGAAGGGTTTCTTTCTTCTTCAGAAAATGCTTTTATTTCAAGGTAATTGACTGAATGCTTAGTTTGTTTAGATTACTCAATGTTTGGTTTCTAGGCGAAGATTTCTCCGAAGTACCTGAATCAAAATGTCGAGTGACTATTGAACGACTTTAGAAACTCAGCCAACTGATTGATGAGCACATGCGTCGAATCTTTGCATAACTTTAAGATTAATGGTGTAAAATATTATTGAGCTATTCTTTCAAATGATTTTCGCGAAGGAAACTTTATGTAATTAGCCATAATCCTAGCAAGAGCATTTTTGATATCATAATTATTTTCGGAATTACAGAGCGTTTTTTAGATTTCTGCTAGCTTTTAAGTTGTGACGTTATCAAATTGCTAAATCNTGTTCGTGATAGAAGGGTTTCTTTCTTCTTCAGAAAATGCTTTTATTTCAAGGTAATTGACTGAATGCTTAGTTTGTTTAGATTACTCAATGTTTGGTTTCTAGGCGAAGATTTCTCCGAAGTACCTGAATCAAAATGTCGAGTGACTATTGAACGACTTTAGAAACTCAGCCAACTGATTGATGAGCACATGCGTCGAATCTTTGCATAACTTTAAGATTAATGGTGTAAAATATTATTGAGCTATTCTTTCAAATGATTTTCGCGAAGGAAACTTTATGTAATTAGCCATAATCCTAGCAAGAGCATTTTTGATATCATAATTATTTTCGGAATTACAGAGCGTTTTTTAGATTTCTGCTAGCTTTTAAGTTGTGACGTTATCAAATTGCTAAATCGTAAACCATAAAAGCTACAGACTTTTGCTTGCTACCATCTTGTAGATCTTAAAAGACTGAGTATTCCTTGTATTGATCATATTGATTTTCCTCAATCTGTTTAAAATTTATGGTTTTTTTAATGTTTGTCAAAGCTTTAGATACTCCTGTCATAGGCAAAGCTTTAGATACTCCTAGATACTCCTTTCATAAAATATAAAAAAGCTGTCATTCCAAAAATAATGATTATATCAGAAATGCTCTCCCTGGGATTATGGAAAATTACCTAAAGTTCCCTTCGAGCAATGCATTTGAAAGAATAGCGCAATACCATTCTACCCGATTAATTTTAAGGTTCTGCAAGAGCACTAAGTTTTCGAAATGATAGCTTCTGTAAATTTAGAGAAATACATTCATGTGGCTGCTTCTGCTCTGGAAATCGCAATTATTTTTATAGCTTAAGGCCTTTGACGAAAGCAATAGCTCTAACTTAAATCAACTTATTGCCTTGTGTATCTTTAGATTTACTTAGCCTTCACGACAAGATGTTTAGAAGCATCGACAGAGAATGTTAGAATCTGTGGTTGAGTTATCTAAACAAGTGTTTCTTATCTTTGAAAACATGTTAAAACAACTATGCAAGGTGGTTATCAATATTTTAAGTCATTTGCTAGTATTTTTACACAGAAATGCTATCTATTACCACATTTAAGCAGGAGATATCATTGAAGGAAATGAAATGCGTAATGCTTAGTGAAAAGCTAATGTACAGATTTCGAAGGCAAGCTGATGGTGCCTATAGCAGTATTACCTTTAGCCGATCATAGCACAATATGTGAGTTTCAATAAAATGTTAATGGCACCTGTAGATATTCATAGGCCTATACCGATCATCGGCTATTTTGGCCACTTTCTTGCTCCTAAATGGCGTTTTTGTCCACGATAACATAACTTAATAAGCTGACAGAATACTGACTGAGCCCAAGGACGCCGGACGGGGCACCTTTTTAGAGGGCAAAACTGCAAAAATGAATAAAAAACAATGGGAAAATTACAAATTTATGCCCTTTCCCCCCTGTGCCCCCTTCTCCGGCGTTCCTAGATGGTTAAAAAAATTTACCGGTCAGGTGACTAGAAAATGCTACTACGCCTGGAATTTCGTGCCTGGTGGAAATCATGCTTAATAGGTATCTGTTTTTCAAACTAGTCTTCAGCTCTGTTTCTCAAATATCATTTTCTCACCAAGCGAGTTAAACCTGCTTTTCAACCTGTTTACAACAGTATTACTGTATAAATCGCATCAGGGATAAAATCGGTTGCTAATGCAGGATTATACTTGTTTGAGCAGTCTTATCCGAATTGCGCTTGTTTACACTACTGTATGTATAACCGGTTGATCTTCATCATGAAATAGGTTTAGAGCTTATCCTTATTTTGGAATCCTTCGTCTATATTTTCTAATTTTCTGTGTAAAATTGGTAGCAGTGCCTGGTGTTTACAATTCTTCATGTCCTGTCTGGTTTTTGTAGTTCATAGCTGGAGTTTATATCACTTCATATATGGTAACTAGCTGCAGTGATACAGCGTATACTATCCACGTTTCAATTGAGGAAATACTACAGTAAACACCCGCGTATAAGAACCAAAAGGATTAAGAACCTGCAGGCTGAAATGTTCAAATTAGACCCCAAGTTTATAGAAGCCCATTGTATAATTCGTTGCATAAGAACCCATGCCGACTAGCAAAATTGCAGGTTCTTATAAGCAGGTGTTTACTGTACCATTTTTCACCAAGATCAGACTGAATTTCAATGCAAAATAAGTTGTAGTTCCTAGCTGGATAGTCTGATTTTCAGTGTGAAATGAATAGTGGTACCTAGTTATAGTTTAAGATACGACATATACTATCCATCAATATGTCTAACTTTAAGTGATATGTGAAATGGGCTGTACTGTTAGTAGACTGACGACGGGATTCCTTGTATTCGTTCAATGTGTTTAATCGGATGTTTTATTTTCTCTCATACGAGGACCCACAACCAAACAGATTCTAAACAGAGACTAAAACATGAAATAAAATCCAACGTCTTCTATCCTTCAAACGTCGATTCGAAGGTCGCTTCGCTTCGAAAAATTGAACTTTGATCTAATCAGCCAATCAAACGCGAAGAATAGGCACGTGGTCTAACCTTATTAAGATTATCGAGATTTGATTGGATGCGCCTTAATGTGGCCCATTTGGCCTAAGTAGTCTCTGTTTTGAAGCTGTGTTGTCATCTGTCATGAGTCTCAGTTTGAAGCCATAGCTATAATTCAATTCAATGCTGAAAATTGAGACTCATGTAGTCAGTCTATACTGTTAGCTGCATTTTACAATAATTCGGTTATTGTTAGCTGTTTGGTGTGAAATGGGTAGTAATATCCAAAGAGGGTTTACAGTGTTCCGTATATTGCCAGTGTGGAGTGGATAGTGGTGCCTAGCTGGATTATACCATACTTTGTATATTGTTTGATTATTGCAGTAATTCTTATCTGCAGTTTGCAATACTTTGTTTACTTTCTGATTCCCCGTGTGGGATTGGTAGTATTGCCTAGCTGAATTCTTAAATCTTTCGTTTACCATATGATTGCAGTTTGAAATGCGTGATAGCCCGGGACAAATCGTTTCAAAAATCTCGGAAACCTTCAAGGAATTACCAAAAAACTCTTAAGTTTTCGTGAAAATTGCCGAAATCCCACAATCTTCACAACAGTCCTCAAATCTCATGGAAATCCTAAATCTTTGTAAAATCCTGAAATCTAGACAAAATCTTAAGATTTTAACAAAAGCCTTCTCAAAGTCTGAACATTTTGTCAAATCTCGGAATATCTCAAGCAAAATCTTCACACACAAGCATAAGAGATTCATGTTTATTGTAAGTATAAAATATTGTCAACTTTCAAATGATCTCCAGGGGGTTAGTTGATCATATTGTCTCGTTGTTACTCGTTATTGTCTAGCTCAGATTAGAAATTCCAAATCAATAATTTTCACCTTCCTGGTGAAGTTTACTGGTGGCCCATTATTAATGTTTTTAGAAGTGGCATTGTAGTTTCAATCGTATTTTCAATACAAAATTGGCAAACGTAGATACAAAACAACTCTCATGATAGCAGGCTTTCTGGGCTTAATACTCTCTGCCTGCATTGGCTATGTTTTTAGGCCCCGTTCACATGAGTCCGGAATGATAAGGAACCGGTCCAGGAAACAATAGGATTTTGCAGGTTTTACACGAGAACGTGGAGGAGCTTTCCGTTCCGCAAAGAGGACGGCTCTGAAAAGTGCTTCGTAAAATAAACTGAAACGGAACGATTTAGCGTGAACTTATTTCGTACAATTTGTAGACTAGGTCATGTTAAAATTCTGGCCACTGAGGCTAGTAACGCATGAAGGCGAGACAAATTAAGGATGAGCTTAGAAAGGTTCTGTTCCGTTCCGTTCCGTTCCGTTCCGTTCCGTTCCGTTCCGTTCCGTTCCGTTCCGTTCCGTTCCGTTCCGTTCCGTTCCGTTCTGTCCAATATAAAACTATCAAAAAATTTCCATGACAGATTTATAGCAAAGTACCCTAAGTTCCTTTCAAAATATTCAATTCGAAGAAAAATGCAATAGAATTTTACATCTACCTTTTTAAAGATTTGAAAGATTTGAGCCCTATGCTCCTTATTTGGAGCCTATGATGCTACCAGAACTGTCATTCAAGCCATATAACCTGTATTATTTCCTTCCATTGAAAGGCAGATGAAAACTGGATAATTAATCTTATTTCAAGGGCTTGAACGCAATGCAAAAGCACACAATGGAATCTACTTGTTGTCATCAATTTCTTAACAAATACAACATAATCCTTCAATCATCTTTAGATTTTGGTCGTTTCATTACATATCCAATTTATTCATAGCTTGTTTAAGTACAGAGCAAATCGTCAGAATGTCCATTCAATAATAAGATCTTTTTATCCAAGTTATGATTCTAGTTCTAAAACAATACAGTCATAATTTCATGGGTGAAGAAAATTTTGCGCCATTGTAATGTAGCTGAAGTGGGGAAATTTTAATTTTCTGCATAAATGCATTGTTCAAGTCATACTTTGCCTTTTATCAAAGTTATGACTCTACTGCTACAAAGTAAGTTGAATTTTGTAAAACAAAAGGTTCTGCTCTCCGATATCACAAAGCGATTTTCCTTTCTAAAGAATAGATTTCACACCTCTGGGTGCATTCAATCAAACCAAAATAAACAAGAGAGTGGAAAACATTATGGTCGACTGCGCTGTGGGTGTAAAATCCATTCGTTAGAAAGGCAAATTGCTTTGTAATGTCTGAGAGCTGAATCTTTTGTTTTAAAAGTTCACACTTGGTCTGCTACAATGATAAATTTAATAAATGTATCATTTCTTCTTTCAAGAAGCTTTTGAAATTTTAATGTAACTACAGTTTCGATACTGTCATGTTCTACGTAAATGCCTTGTCTGGTTTGATAAGTTTCCGATGATGTGTCATTTAAGCTCTTTATTTGGAAAGATTCAGAGTTAGTCCTGTCATAATAGATTTCCTAGCTTCGTCAAAGTTATCGCTCCACCTTAATTCAACTCAATCTAGAAAATATAAACACCACTCAAACTGGGACTCATGATCATAACTACACCACAACTGGGCTACATGTCCGAGTTGTGGCATTTTTTTGTCTTGCTAATCAGAGCGCGTTATTTCATAATTAGCGTGCTCTGATTGGCTGATTCAGCCAAATGAGGCTGAGCAAGACGCGAAAGACAACGACTGCCAAAGCTGTGGCCACATGTACCCCAGCTATGATGGCTTCACAGAGAAAAAGTATCGCATAGC